>APFE030590395.1:47441-73301 GCA_000404065.3 Pinus taeda | reverse complement strand
ATGGTTCAGCAGAACAGAGCAAAGCAGAGCTCAGCAGAGCAGTGCAGGGCACTGATGGCAGAGATAGTACAGTCGAACATATGGATCTGCAGATGGAGTTCTCCCTAATTGAGAGGGAGTGTTAAAATTGGCAACTAGGGCCAAACTCCACTTGGGTCATCTTATTTATGGCAGCTGATATTTTTCTTGGATCCCTCTCATCGAGAGGTGTAGGATTGATCTAAAGATCATCCAATTCCAATAAGTATGCATGGAGTTATAAATTTATCTGTGTTATAAGGTAATTTGTCAAGGTCGGCCAACAACCAAATAAACCCCACATGTGCTCAACGTTTTAGTATAAAAGGAGACGACTTGAGAGTCATTTCTCACACACACTTCTATCTTGATTTATCTCCACTTGTCTTCGATTTTAGTGGAAGAGAAATCTAGGAGTGGAAGCCCTAGACGTTGGAGGAAAGAAGACTAAGGGAGCTGCCCTAGAGGAGATGCCCTAGCCCTAGACGTTGGCAAAGAAGAATTCTAAAACTCTATCAAGGAAGCATGCCCTGCCGCAGTCTTGAAGGAATCTTATCAAAGCTAAGAGAGGCCCTAATGTTGTCCAAAAGGCAGCCCTAAACGCAGTCTAAGGGCAACCCTAAACGTTGTCTAAAGGCAGCCCTAAACATAGTCTAAGGGCAGCCCTAAACGTTGTCCAAGAGGCATCCCTAAACATTGTCCAAGAGCAACCCTAAACCTGTCCAAAAGGCAGCCCTAAACACAGTCTAAGGGCAGCCCTAAACGCTGTCTAAAGGCAGCCCTAAACGCAGTCTATAGGGAGCCCTAACGCTAACCTACGGTGCCCTAGATGCAGGCCTAATACGGTTGAAAAGGTGGGTTGTAGGTGACCCTCAAAACAGGGGCAGCATGAGAGTTTGAGGACTCAAACATGCCCAGGACAGCAATGCTAATAAATGGGACAGTTGGGCTACATGGTGCTGCTAAGACACATGGGACAGCAGCAAGGGATGGCTAAGTCAAAGGGGACAATAGCAAGGTATAGTATGACTGTTAGGGACAGCAGCTACAACATATATCTAGGCAGCAGTGGCAAGGGACAGCTGCATTATAAATGGGACAGCAAGATATGCTAAGATAAATGGGACAGCTAGGCATGATGCTTGGTGCAGCAAATAGTGGGACAGCAGGCACTCATAGGAGTAGCAATGGATGGCTAACATGGTACAGCAAGGCTGAAAATGGGACAGCAGCCAAGTATGGTGTTGCAAACTCATTAGACAGCAGCAAGGTATAGTGTGCTAGTAAATGGGACAACAAAGGGATGCTAAAGCAAAGTGGGATAACAGCTGTGACATGACAGCAGCAAGCATGGCAAGCGTGAACAACATGGATAGCAGTGGCAAGCATGGTGTTGCAAGCACATGAAACATGTTGTATGACAACATGGTTCAACAATGACAACATGGTTCAACAATGGCACATGGGACAGCAGTGCAGCAGTCATGAGGTCCAGCATTGTGATGATGGGTGCGGCATGGTCCAGCGCGGTGAGGTGTAGCATAATGACGAGATACAACACAATGATAGGTGAAGGAGTCACCTTGGAGAATCAGTTGAAGCAACATGTCTTCAACTGATCTCATGTATCATCTTCTTAGAGATGATTTATGCTCTTATCTAGATTAGTCAAAGTGTTGACTTCTGTTGTAAATGTACTATCTCTCTCTCTGCTGAACTATTGAAGAACATATAAGAAGAATTGATCAAGGGTTTCCCCACATTGGGGTTTGTTCTTGGCTGACGCCACATCTTGTGTCCTCTTGTCTTGGCTTGTCTTCTGCGATTTATGTTTGTGTTCTATCTACAATTTACTTTAATGCTGATGTGATTGCTAATCTAGAAAAGATATTGAGCTAACTGTGAAAATTGAAATAAATTGCTCTAAGCATAGAACATACCTAAAATTGACATTTGGCAAGCATGGAGTTAATCTATACTAAGGATCAAAGTTCACCCCTATTGAGATCGTTTACTTAATTTGCAAGGGAGATATTGTCATTGCTGAGTTTTCTTAATTTGCAAGGGAAGTATTGTCATTGTTGATTTTTCTTGTTGCATGTGGGGTGACATTATAATTTTAAAGGCACCCACTTGGAGCCCTCCCATCAAATGCTAAAGGAAAATTTTATAGTTTTATTGGAATGATTGCAAAGGAAGGGGATTTTGGGAATTGAGCACTGACTTGGATGCCATGTTGTCACTATAGAAGAATGCCACCATGCATTGGAGGACCATTCGAGGTTGGATGCTACGAGTAGAAAACCCTTTTTGGATGATGTGTTTCAACTTTGAGGGTTTTTGTACATGTGGCTTGAATGCCCCTACAATGTATAATTTTAGAAGATACCTATCAGTCCTTATTGGCAACCCTACAAGAGGAGGGCCTTCTTGGTCGTGTTGAAGATAAGAAGGGTATTGATGAAGAAGAATGTACTACAGCCCTACGACAAGAGCAACCTCCTCATCTGCCTCAAATATCTTGTTATAGTAAAAATAAAGCATTAATGGAAGGTCCTAGCCTTGCCCTTGAAGATAATGATCTAGAAGTCTGGAATCACACACTCTTGATCAAGTGTTTGTTAAGAAGGACAATGGGAAAACTGTTGAAGGTAATATATTTCAAAGCAAAAGGATAGATTTGACAATTTTCATACCAGTGATTTAAGGACTGAAGATTTATTTCCATATCAGATTTGTGACCAAAATTTGCTGCCTCCAGTGATTTAAGGACTGAAGATGTATTTCCAAATCAGGTTTGTGACTAAAATTTGAAGGTGGCAGCATCATTGACGAAGCACCATTGAGGAGGGGGACTAAAATATGGATAAACATTTTGAAGAATGAAATTTTTTTATGCAGCTGAATCCAAAATCATATGTTGTGAGCTTTGATGGGAGCCCTACCTATGACAATGATGATTACAAAGGTGAAAGGACAGAATTATTTTCATTCATGATGACAAGAATACCACTGCTTTGGCAACAAAAGGGCATCATTTTTTATGACAATTTTGTTGCTTGTTTTGTTGAAGAAAATAATGCAAATATAAACTATTGTACACAGAAACATTTTGATGGCCTTAAAGGGAAAACAAATGCCGCCCTCATTGGATTTGATTTACAATATGGAGATAACATTGCTTCCGTGGTTGAGGGTCACTTGAATTCCAAAAATAGAGAAGGTACCAAATTAATACAACAACCCTAAATTCCACCTTGATCTGGATTTATGCTCTCCAAGATCTTATATAATGTACTTTGATGGGCCACCAAATTTGATGATGAAGAACCGCACTATGATGAAAGTTGAGAACATATTTTCAAGGATGAAAGGGAAGGACATGTTCCAGATCTAAAAAGGGATGAAGAGTTTCAAGGCTTTATAGATATTACTCCAAATTTTGTTCATTTTAAAAACAAGCTAGAATGTGAAAAGCTTATTATCCTTTATGACTCTACAGTAGGTTCAAATTCAATCACTATGAACAGATATATCATGAATTTGCAGAGAATTGGCATGTAAAATATGATACAAACCTAGAATGCAATAATGAAAAATAGCGCAAGGTCTCTTGGCAAGATGATGGGTAACAATTCCCACATATATGGTGGGAATAAAGAGATTATCTTTGAGGAAAATGCAGTTGATGGATTTGCCTTGATTAATTTAAAGCAGGTTAATGTTGATGAAACAAGTTCCATGTTGTTTTCTAAAATTAAAAGGGGTGGATTCTCATATATTCAATTATGAAAGCAGCAACTCACAATCAGCCCACTAAAGTCATAAACCAAATTTAATGTACTTCAAGGAAGCTCCAAATTGCGGAACTAGAAACAACAATCTTTTTTATGTGTACAAGGAAATCCAAGGAAAGAGAATAGGGATTGATGAAGTTGATCTAGATTGTTTACATCTTGTTACAAAAAGGTCGAAATATGTCCAATCTAAATTTCCAAAGGGTAAACCACAACAGAAAAAATCGATTGTGATAGGGTAGGGCTCGCAGCGACATGTATTAAGCTTTGAGGTAATCTCAAGTGCTTGGCTTATCCAATTCAGTTCAAATGCTTCATCCTTGTGTAAGGATTTCGTTGTCTTCCCCAGCTGTGTTTGCTATAATTCCAGGGCTTCCCTAGCTAATCCACTCTATGTAACTCCAGATTTCTAGGTGTCAGTTGTTTTCTTGCTCTGGATTTCTGTTAATATCCCTTCCTCAACCTTAGTTCTTTCGGGGTAGGGACCCTAGTGGGTAACGAGGCTCTGCCTCACCTCTTCAATTGTCTAGGGCAAATAATTCTAGTTGAGGGTAGTCATCCTTGTTGGAGAATGTAACTAGTTTCAGTCTTCATAATTGTCATTTGACTCATGTGATGATGTAAATCTTATTTCGAGAAAGAAAATTATGTAAACAATAAAAGAAAATTATTTTTGGAGCATCAGTTTCATGCTCAAGTTATTTGTCATTAGGTCTCCAAGGGTTTACATGAGTCAAAGATTCATTATTATATTGTAAAAGACCCTTTCGAGCACTTGTATCAAAGAAATAAAAATTATTTTTATATGGAAATGTCTAAAAGGCTCCTAAGAACCAAGTCGGCCAACCAAGAACAAATTGGAGGGCTATTCGAGCTCTAGGAAAGGCTATATAAAGGAAGGCATTCGACCTATTGATACACACATCAATCAAGTATCTTCTTGGGTTTGATTTGTAATGGAGAAGGAATGTGAAAGTCCTAGGAGACAAGAGAGAAGGCTAGCAAAGGAGAAGGAAGCCCTAGAGGGAATGTGAAGGTCTGAAACCTTGTTATTTGTTGCTCACACGTGCGAGTACCCTAAGAGTATAGGGTTATCTCAAGTCCACAATTGCAGTAAGTGCTACAAGATGTCTTGGGGAGAACGAAAGGCTACAAGAGCCCTAACTCGCTTGGAGATCTTGTCTTGGAAGATTGACTGGTTGGCTTGGTTCTTGGTGGCAACCTTGGTCTAGGGTTTGGTCTTGGAAGTCTCCTTTGAAGTTGACTCTATGAGAAGAGAATTTCTTTATGGGTTTTCCCCTTGGAAGGGTTTTTCCCTGGCTTGGAGCCTATATCTTGTGTTCATTATGTGTGGTTGTGATCTTCTTGTTTTGGCACATTATGTGTGGTTGTGATCTTGTTTTAGCATTTATTTGAAGATAAAAACATAAGCATATTAAAGAAGAAGAACTTAACATCACAAGTAAATGTCATGTATGGAAAAGAGAATTAAATGTTGCCCTCATCGATTTTCCAATTTTCCAACATGATATCAGAGCTAAGGACAAGAGTACAAGCAGCTAGAAGACCAATGGAAGAAGTCTTACATTGCTCCAAAAGCCAAAAGAAAACAAACTGTTTGCATAATCCCAAAGACCGAACTGATTAGAAGTGAAGCTAATCCAAGAAAGACAACTTTCTATGCATACTAGTGATAGTACAAACCTCTCAAATCAGATCGGAGTTTTGTGCATAAGATCGAAATTTTTGTAATCTCCTTGAAGGCCTAATAGGGCTACAAGGAAGCCTAATCTGAAGTGCAAGAAATCATTAAAACTCCTCTAAGGCAGCTGCAGCTCCTAGAGGCCTAGAAAAGGAGAGAAGAGTAGTCTTTTTGGGACAATTTCTCATAAATGTCTAAGCAAAATTAGAACAGAAGAAACCAATGTGGAAGAGAGATTGTTCTAAGGCATAATTCATGATGAGTTTCTCTATTGGTAGGGCCAAAAATTCTTGTAAGGGTTACAGGTGAATGGCTCTCTGTCTAGGAGGGCCTAGAAAGACTAAAAGGAGTCCCCTTTAGGCTACATTCACGCACTATATCAAACAAGGATTGGCTACCTAAAGAAAGGATAACCGTAGGTTTGGTTAGGACTAGTTTGAGCAAATAAGCCAGCGAATTGGGGGAGCACAAAGAACTGGTTGGAGTATCTTTTGAGGTCGAGCTAATTTATGGAACGACTAAGAATTAAAAGACAAATCTGGATGAATTTTGGGACTGTCTTTGCATGGTGCAGCAACATATGGAGTGGGAGGCTAAGGAAGGAAAGTTGCAGCTATAGTAGGCCCATTTGGAACCTATAATAAGTGTTGGCGTGGACTGTAATAAGTGTAGCTATATGAGGCCTATTTGGATCCTATAATAAGCGCTGACGTGGACTGTAATAAGCCCTAACCAGAGGGTCGATGTTGCACTATGATAGTGTGAGCTTGATTCCATCAACAAGGGCATTGAAGAAAGAAAGGATTGATGAATGTCATTCAACAATTCGTTTAAACTTTAAAGCAAGGAACTATGGTAGGCATCCAATTTGAGGATCTGTAGCAACATCTACAACATGCCCTTACCAGAAGTCAAGAGAAGCAGGAGGTTAGAGAAGAGCATTCTGTCTTGACATCTTTGAAAACCTCCCTTGAAGTAGTTCTAAAGGAAAAACAACTTCAACTATGAGATCAAATCCTTAGGAAGGAGTCCCCTTCAAATAAACCGAAGACAAATCCTTGACAGGAAAGGATGAGGTAAGGTTGCAAGAAGGTATGTGTGATCTCAAGGCAATAAATACGCATTTACATTGTTCTAGCTTAAGGGTCTATATAACATATGCATTAGGGTTTTGTTGCATCTAGGGTTTGTAGACCTCGTCTTGTTGAACGCTTTTGGTATCTAGGGATTGTAAACCCTAGAGGAAACTTGAATAGAAAACCCTAGTAACAAATCCTAACCCTAATTTGGTTTGTTCCCTCATAGAAGCCCTAGTTTTTTTGTTATCTAGGGTTTGTAAAAAAATCTGGGACATGGTAAACCCTAGCGAGGGTGGAATTGGATGATATCTAGAGTTTGACTTCCAAACCCTAGGGCTGATATTTCCAAAGGAAAAATCAAAGAGTTTAGGGTTTGTACTTAAGAATCCTTGGAATTCACCCACTAAGAAAACCATGGAAACCCTAGATTAACAAAATTGACTTCATGCTCTTGTATTTGTATATTTTTCTTGGTTGCAAATGTTGATGACCTAAAATGACCTCATCAACATATGGGAAGGCCATCTAGTAAGAGTCACAAATCAGACTCTTATCTGTTTAAATGATCGCTCCGACTAGTTCTATTTTGTCCACTTACCCCTCCTCTCTCCTCATTGACTTATGATGACTCAAAATGAGACTCAACAAGAAGAGAGAAATCGGATTAACTCTCTTGCAGTGCACTGCAAGAAGGAAATCCTCACGTTGAATTGCGGGCACAACCAAGCCTCACCTAAAGTTTGCCCCTTTTATGATTAATATCAGAGTGTGAAAAGTTTTAATAGCTGATATAATGAGTGCATGGCATGCTTTGTGTGGAGATTTTAAAATGAGAAGGCAATGCAGTCCTTGGACTTGTTAATAATGAGCATGGTGGAAGGAATCCTTGGACTTTTTAATAATGAGAATGATGGAAGGAGGGAATTGTAAGGACCCTAATGCTAACAAGGTCATTAGAGTAAGCATGTATCATTTATGGCATCATAGATAGAAGCATGTGATAGTAGCACAGTTAAAGTCTACTTGTTTGAATTGCTTGAAATCGTCTACTCTTTCAAGAATGAAAAGCTTGAGGACCATTATGCATAAATGTTCAACCATACATTGTCTAAAATTATGTTAGAGGAAGTAATTTCGCTAAGGTGGATTGAGTAAAGCATGTATCATTGTATTTTTTAGAAGAATCTTGATTTAGTATGGCATCATAGATAGAAGCATGTGATAGTATCATAGTTAAAGTCTACTTGTTTGAATTGCTTGAAATCGTCTATTCTTTCAAGAATGAAAAGCTTGAGGACCATACACTGTCTAACATTATGTTAGACATAATGTTAGAATCTTGATCCTGTAAGAATCGTCATCTTGGAAGGCTCATGAAAGAAGCATTATGACAAGATTACTATATATTTCATATTGCACGGAAACAATACTCTAAAAGGGATGAAGGAATGCAGTTGGTCAAATTGCAGGCTCATTGTTGAATACATTTAGCTAGATGATTGTGTGAAAGATTAAGAATGCATGTTTGAAGTAATTTTTGGGTAGGATTCATATAATCCTAGAAGAAAAGTTAAGTTATGCATAGTGAATCTTTCATTTGGTTATATGATGCATAAGAAGATGAACTTGACTTACTCTAAATGATAAGAATATTAAAGACTTCCTCAGTAGAATATATGCATATATATTAGTGATCAACATCTAGTATAATCTCCGGAAGAGAAAAGTGACATGGTAATCAAGTTAGATCCTTGGACACTATGATGCATGAAGGAAGAACCATATGGAATGGACCTTGAAGATGTTGATGATGAGAAAGTTGTCGCAATGAGGTAAGCCTGATGTTAATATTTATTGTCAATTATCTGGTTAACATATTGCTTTGCTACCTGGAAGAATGTTGCAAGATGACAGTTGAGGCAAGTTCAATTGTATGGAATGTATGAAGAATGTTGAAGAAAGCTCAATATCTGGTACCTGGCAACTGTAAAGTCAAGATGTGCTCATCTTGGGATTGAAAGGTAGCAGTGCGAGAAGATAACCTAAAGGTAAAGGAGAACACTTTCTTGAGGAAGCTATAATCTGTTGGAAACTTGGGAAAGCTTAATGTAATGCCTTCATTGAAATTGACAAGTTGAAAGCGATGTGCAAGATTAATGACCTGGAACCTATCACAAGATTAAAGAAGATGGCACCATGATACCTCGAAAGGAAGCAGGCTCAATACGATGAGATGCAGAGAAAAGAGGGAGCCAAGCAACTATGAAGAACTAGCAGTTGATACTCTTATGAAGACAAGCTATAAAACTTGTGGATATGACTTCCAATTAGAAAGGAAGTCAAGAATCACCTCTAGATTTGAGGGGGAGTAAAGGAGTCTCCTTGAATAGGAGGAAGGATCTATTTTCAAGTTAAAAGGACAATAGGGATATCCTCTCTAGTTGACATGGAGTGATGTTGGACATCACATGTGCATTCTGCTTCATGTGTCAAGCACTTGACCAAGACTATCAGTCGTAACTCGTAAGTCTAAGTGAAGGCCTTGGAGAGAGATGTTGATTTGGGGTAGCATCGGATGTGCTCTAGCCACGAAATTTGGTGGAGAGGTCGGGGCACATGAGATATCCAATACCCAGAAAGGGTTTGGGCAGATTCTAAACAAATCAGGAAATATTAAAATAATTAATATTTTTAATGGAGTTCCTAAGTCTAAACTTAGGGAAAATAAAATATTAATGTGTATTAATATGAATCTGTGTTAGAATGGTCCAAAAGACATGGATCAAGCTAGATCTAATCTTAGCCATTGATTAGGGACTTAATCTCGGTCATTGAGATGTCAACGGGAAAAGTATAAGAGGAGGCTTGAGGGTCACTTGGAGAGTACACCAAAGTGACCAGTCATTCTATTCTCTAGAGCGGGGTTTGCTAAGAGAGGTAGAATCAGTGATTGAGAGAGCAGTTGAGGGGCATTGAGTACAGAGAAATATAGAAGGTAGAGAGTGTGTCGGGAGAGCAGCGCAGCAGCCAAGGACAGTGACGCAGAGCCAGCAAGGGCTTACGCAGGGCCACGCAAAGGCAGCCAAGTGTTGCGCAGAGCACCAGAGGGGCCAACGTAGCTGACGCAGAGGCTCCTAGAGCTGACACTGGGCCTCCTGGGGCTGATGCAGGCCAAGGAAGGCTGACACAGGGCCAACACTGGGCTAGGAGAGGCTAACGTAGTCCAAATTGGGCAAACACTGGGGTTGCAGAGCAATTTTGTGCTAAGGAACTGTCGGAAGGATTTTTTGGGGTTTCAGCCAGGAGATTTCTCTCAAAGTGTGAGGTATAGCTGCTAAGGAAATTCTCTGTTGGGTAGGCCAGTTTCGGCACCCAGATTGTACTCTGATATTGCTTAATAAGAAAACCCTCAGATAGTTGCACCGGTTTTCCTGCATTGGCTTTTTCCAGGGACATTGGTCCAAAAATAATGGTGTCATGTGGTGTGTTTGTTCTTGTTTCTTTTAGTTTCTGATCTGTAATATGTTGAGCATGCACTGGTGTTTATTTTCAATATTTACTTTATAAATAACTTGTTAAAGAAAAATAACAAGTAGGTAGGAATAAATCAGAAAAAGTGCATGAAGGGTTTCTAACTAAGGATAATTAGAAACTTCAACAAGCGAATGGCAGAGGATTGGATAAGCATATGTGGTTTCCTTGAGGATTGAATATCCAAGAAAGGAAAGGGGTCGACACTCTTTGAGGACGTACATGTTTCCAAGATAAGAGTGGGTGAAGAGGACCAATATTCTTTAAGGATTCGGGGCCAATAATCCAAGATAAGAATAGTCTTAAAAGGACATACTTTGTGAACATCTGGATGGGGTATGTGCCTTGTAGAGGTAGTGCAATATCACACATAAAGCCTCCCAACATAATGCTCTTGAATGAAGTAGAGTTTGTCTAGTTAGGCCTCAAAGACAGTGTTGGTTGATCATAATGTTGATGTTTACCATTGGCTTATCAATCTGACTCTTCTTATGAGAACTTTTCAAAGGGAGTATTGTCCTTGTACCGATTGGACAATTATGAATGCCTCCCTAATTAAGAGGGAGTGTTGAAGAGTGTAACTAGTTTCGTTTTGCATAATTGTCATTTGACTCATGTATTGATGTAAATCTTATTTGGAGAAAGAAAATGATGTAAAGAATAAAAGAAAAATATTTTGGAGCATGGGTTCCATGCTCAAGTTATTGTTCATTAGGTACCCTAGGTTTTACATGAGTCAAAGAGTCATTATTATATTGTAAAAGACTATTTTGGGCACTTGTATCAAAGAAAGAAAAACTATTTTTATATGCAAATGTCTGGAAGGCTCCTAAGAACCAAGTCATCCTTGTAAGGGCTATTCAAGCCACAGGAAAGGCTATATAAAGGAAGGCATTTGACCTATTGACACACATCCATCAAGTATCTTCTTGGGTTCGATCTGTAATGGAGAAGGAATGCGAGAGTCCTAGAAGACAAGAGAGAAGGCTAGAAAAGGAGAAGGAATCCCTAGAAGGAATGTGAAGGTTTGAAATCTTGCTATCTGCTGCTCACACATGCGAGTACCCTAATAAGTCTAGGGTTACCTCAGGTCTGAAGTTGCAGCAAGTGCTATAGGATATCTTGGGGAGGACGAAAGCCTAGAAGAGCCCTAATTTGCTTGGAGATCTTGTCTTGGAAGATTCGCTGGTTGGCTTGGTTCTTGGTGGCAGCCTTGGTCTAGGGTTTGGTCTTGGAAGTCTCCTTTGAAGTTGATCCTATAAGAACAAAATTCCTTTTTGGGTTTTCCCCTTGGAGAGGTTTTGCCCTAGCTTGGAGCCTATATCTTGTGTTCATTGTGTGGTTGTGATCTTGTTTTGGCATTTATTTGATGATAAGAACACAAGCACATTAAAGTAGAAGAAGAACTTAACATCACAAGTAAATGTCATGTATGGAAAAATGAATTAAATGTGGCCCTAATCGATTTTCCAACAATCCTTGGGTAGCTCCTACAGAGCTCGAGTGGTGGGACAGTCTGAGGTAGTAGCGCGAAGACCTCTTGGATAATTATCAAGTTGGGTCAACTACATGGCTCAAAATGTCTAGGCAATGAGGCCATAGTCGCCAAGGGAGGGAGGAATATGGTAAATTTAGTCACATTCAGCCCAAAAGTCACGAATTTAGATTCAAGGCCAGGAGGCCGCGATTGCATATAGGAACATAACCTCACTGTGCATTCAATCTTACATTAGAAAGTTGGAGAGGAATGCGCACCAGGAGCACCAGTATTTTTCAAATTATGATCTTATCGAAGAAGTCTCTCAATAGCTCCCTAATCTAGAAAACACCAAGGGGAGGAGAATCCAATATATGTTGAATTTCCACGACCTTGGGTCTAGGTTAGAGTCTTAAAATCACTGACGCTACCAATCCAAGAATCTCAACCATAAACTACTTTGCACAATAGAAATATAAAGCAGTAAATCACATATGCACAATATACACAGTTTTAAACAAAATTGTACAATATGTACAATCCCAATCTTCGTTATATTAAACAAATTGAGTAATACAACATTCTATGGTTTACAAGATACAATGACAAACTTCGTTGGGCAACTTCTATGTCATATCTTGTCTTGTCGGTCCTTTGCTCCCATACTACTCAACAGTAGTGCCTGAGTCCATCAAGGCATCTACACATTGAGACTCCAAGAGGGCTGCCTTTTATCACTACTGCAAGTCATGTCTGCTACAATGAACAAGGACTCATCAACTGCTCTCTGGGTAGGCCTAATTCCCGAGCTCCAATCTGCCACGCTAGCAACAACTTTAGTCCATCAAAGTGTTGCACTTTGGCACAGTCCTTCACCCAACCTTCAGTTTCTCTTCATCCTTCAAGATAGCCCGTCTAGGGCTACTTTAGGTAGCCAACATGCTACCCTCCAACAGTCCTATAGCACCCAATCTCGTCACTGCCAGATCTGCACCTAATATGACTTTTCCTCACCTCACAATGTCATACAATTGGCTCCAACATGATATAACAAGTCTAATCCAATTCTGGTCACCAAATTGTGACCCAATACACCTCACAAATGTTGCTACTACACCATGTTGCACTAGTTAGTGCAAACTTTACAGCCCTCGACCCTTTACGCAAATCAACAAGCAACCTCCAAATGACTGTGGTCTAGGCTGGGGAGACTCTCCTCCTTTACGCTGTGAGAAAGGGCTTAAGACCAGCCCTTAGAAGGCTTCCACACAATTTGTTGTTGTGGTATGGTCTGCGGCCTACCACACAGCCCTTTTCTCCTCCTTGAAACGACCCATAGACCACCCTAAACCATCCGCAATCCTTTCTGCAACATCGTCCTTTTCTGCACTTCAGCCTCCACTACATCTTGTTTGTGCCCTAACGCAGTCACCAACTTCATTATCCTTTACCCTTAGTGTTGCGGCTTAATATGCCCAGCTTCCAGCCTTTAACATAAGTCAAAGGCCCCTTCAAATGTGCCACATTGTCCCTATAGCTACTGCGGCCCAATCACATAAATACGTTGTTCTTTTTGCCCTCTTCCATGTTGTCCTTAGGTTCTCCTTGCTGCGGCTTAGACTACCTATAATTTCAAAGGTATATTGCCCAATCTTGGATGATATAATGACTCCAATCTGTCCTCAATATATAGCCTTTAAGGTCTCCAACGAATCACATGAAGAGACACGTCTACTTGGAATTTTCTTCAAGTCGGCCTATTTGAAAATCCAATATTAACTATGTCAACTTCAAAAATTCATCTCTCTCTAACGACAACTCAGATTCAGACAATTTTCAATGCATTGGAATCGTCTTTCTGAGCACTATCATCCTCATCAATCACATGTCGTGAATCCATCATGGTTTTGCCCCAAAACATGATGGGTGCCAAAACTCCATACTTGGGTTTCAAGCCCACAAGTTGCCCTTGTGGCGCTTTTTCCTCCAAACCATGAACCCTAGGACTTGGAGTACCTCCCAAGCTACACAAATCAACAATATATCCATTCAGTTACCCTACATTGGCAAGTTAAAACATTGTTGGGGGATATCGTCAAGGAAAAATAAGATGATCACAACAAGATGTTCCTTCCTCAATTATTTACAAAGGAACCAGTGGAGGATGCAGGACAGCTTGGCACGATTGGAGGCTCGTCTAACCTGTCTAGACGCCCACTTGGAACACATGGAGAGGTACATTCAATGTAAATTTCTAAAGCTACCACCCCCAGGTTCTAGTCCGACAAACCTTGCGCTGGTCACTTCTTTGGATTCCTAATGGTTAGACGTTTTGTGAATATTTTGATGGTTTTCTGGTTCCTTGGTACTCGCTTGTTTTGGCTTTCTTAGTCTTTTTTTGGCTACTCTAAAAATCCTGGCAACTCAACTGCCAGCTAATAAATCCAGTAGGAGGCTGGCCAAATTTTGAAAAGTTGTAAACCACAATGGAACTTTTTGCCATAATTAAAATATTTTCGTTTTACAAAAAATAAACAGTATTCTTTGGATATGTTGTGAGTATTTTTCTTGAATATATTTTATGGTTATGCATGTAATGGAATATTGCTGGGGTTTCTAGTTTCCTTCTCTAAATGCATATGTTTACATGAAATTCTTGGTAATTATTGCAAGCTTAATCTTGTATCATTGAGCTCCCTCGAAAACCTACTAGAGAGCCTTTTTCTAGTGAATTTCTCCCATCATAAAATGATAGCTAGGGTTAGGAAGTGAAAACTAGGGTTTTCTCCCTTACTCCCTTCACAAATTTGATATCATGGTTAAAGTCCCTAAGACTCCATCACACAAGTAGGGATAAGGCGCTTGCAACCCTGTTGATGATCAAAAACTCTAAAACCTTATCTTTTCCCTCTTTTTCTCAATTTTTGGACTTTGAAGGCAAGCCTCCAGGGCTAGGGTTTAAGACGAATTCAACTAGGGTTTGAAGTATTGAAATGTTGGAGTTGATTTAGCACTCTCCTACCTTGTTATACCTAACAAACTCAAAATCCAACATATTGCATGTTAAATATACGGCTGACATCATCAACACTTAGTTATTTAAGGCCTTATAAAACCCAAATCCTACACAAAGGCTTCAACTTAGCGCGATTTGAAGGTTTGTCACTCCATTGGTTGATCATATGTCCTTAAGAAAACCTTTTCCCTATGCTTGTATGCTTAAATGTACCATTTTTTAGCTACATCATGAAACCCTACGCTACAAGACCTCCTAGGCTTCTTCATAGGTACGTTGTTCCTTATTATAAGTAAGTGTGCCTTGTTCCAAGTGAGAAGTATGTTGATCAAGCCTCCTATGATCATATCAACCTAGAATACCCTTTGTTGATATATATGATCATATCAACCTAGAATACCCTTCGCTGATCTATATGATCATATCAACCTAGAATAACCTTCGCTGATCTATACTGGGAAGCCTCTCATGTGGTGAAATTCCACAAAAGAGCAAGAGATGGAGTGCTAAAGTCACAGTGGCATCCACCTCATTGTTGTGTCCTAGTCTAACCCTTGCCTTGTGAGGCCTCTCACAAGGTGTTAAAGAGTGCAACTAGGGGCTAATTCCACATCCTAAAGCCCCTCCTTTAATGGATCATCCCTCCATTGGATCACCCTTGATGGCATTCTTCTTCATCTCAAAATTCAGAATTTTTGTTCACCTATAAGTGCCTCATTTTCAAGTCGGTCCAAGTGTGCCCCTCTTCAAGTTGGCTCTGTGATGAATAAACATGTATTTTCACCCCACGTCAACCACTATAAATATAACATATGCCCTCATTTTGGTACCTCAACACACATGTAATGACCCCGGTTATCAGGTGTACCCCTCTTCAAGTCGACCCTGTGATGAATAAACATGTATTTTCACCCCATGTCAACCACTATAAATATAACATATGTCCTCATTTTTGCACCTCAACACACATGTAATGACCCGGGTTGTCTTCCCAAGTAGGTAGACACTGTGCTAATGATCTCGGTTTTGGTACATGCATGTATATAGTGTGAATGAGGTCTTGGTCACCTTGTATTTGTATGGATATTATAAATACCTTTATTATCCTAGTATACATGTGGAAGGTTACATTCGTACGATTATTATGAACACCTTATTATTTTTCATGGTATACATGACCCTGAAAAATATTCTTAACAACTAAACCTAAGTTGCACGAAATGGGGAAACGGGTACCCAATGAGGTCTTGGTCACCTTGTATTTGTATGGATATTATAAATACCTTTATTATCCTAGTATACACGTGGTAGGTTACATTAGTATGGTTATTGTGAACACCTTATTAGTTGTCATGGTATACATGATGCTAAAAAATATTCTTAACAACTAAACCTAAGTTGCACGAAATGGGGAAACGGGTACGAGTTTCCAAAACGGGCACGGGTACCAAAACCCCCCCCCCCACAAATTTTGGAAACGGGGAAAACAATATATATAGATATAGATATAGATATATATATTAGGACATTTAAGAAATGTGTGCAATCATAAAGCATATATGACACATTCTCATTTATTACATTATGATTAAATTGTCAATTTTCAATGCATAAACTATAAGTCTCTAAATTTACATCACATTTACTCATGAATGATCACATAATGAAAATAACAATATCCAAAATCAGCCACAAGAAATTTCTAATTTCTTGTCTCATGCTTGATTGGGAGTCTCCTCCTACATAGTCGAACAACCTTAGTGCTCTTGATTATTGGGAGTCTCCCCTGCATAGAGGGCTTGGTTCTCTTGATTAAATACAAGTTCCATACCCTAGCACATGACAAAATCCAATCGAAACATTGCAATCCTGAAATCCTGAAAAACAGATAAGTCTACTGGATTTTGAGTGAGATCTAAAATTCTACTTTCTCCATATGAAATCCAATGAGGGCGAAACCACTCTCAAACATCCGGAATCATTTCATGGTAATGTTAAAAATTTAAGTAAAAGGATGAAAATGAAAAATAAAAGGAGAATGTCACTTTTACTTTAAGAATTTAAAGTTACCATGAACTTCTTTTACTTTAAGAATTTAAAGTTACCATGAATCACATATCAACACTACGGCCATAGGCTTGAACATTACGCTGCCCCACTCAAAAAAATCCTCTTTTTTATAACTTGAGAGGCATCTAGAAGCATCTAGAAGATATTTTAGTCGCCCAATAAAAAATTAGAAGCGAAAAAATAAAACGAAAATACAAGAAAAAGTCAAGTTAGAAGAGGAAACTCCATACGGCCTAGAAACTCATTTCTAGTCGTAGTGGCCACATTTCCTCCTGGAGAAATGGACCAGTACATCCGAAAACGTGTTTCCAAGCCATATAGTACGAGTTTCTTCATTTCCGTTTCGTTTCCAACTGGAAACAGACCCTTCTCCAATGTTTCCTGCAACTTAGAACTAAACTAACCCAATTCAAGACACCAATTAGGGAAAGGAACAATGGTAGAGTGTGACACTATTTATCAATAAACAATTCTTTGTATGAGGTGCACATTAAGGTTATAAGCCTAATTTTATTATTGGGATTGGATATAGCACATATGGTTCAACACCAACCAGATATAGTGCATATAATTCAACAAGCGAGACTAAATAAATTTTGATACGCTCGCAGGCATGAGGTTCACTATGCAGTTAAAGATGATTCTCCAACCACCAACAAATATTACAGGATTGTTAGCAACTGGTGGAGGAGATTTTCCTTCACATATTGCCGAGCCGAGAACGAGCCTGGAGAAAAGGGAAAATGGAAAGCAAGGAAAGGGAGGGAGGCCAAATGGCAGAAAATTTACTGGCCTGCAAACCCATCAACAGTGACAGGGCTAAGCGAGGGCAGGGGAAACCTCTGCCTCGTCCAACAAGGCTGGGTCCTAACTACCAGGAGTACGAGTTGAATAGTAGAAAGGAGGGAATCAGGAGGAGGAGGAACGAATAACCAGAGGCAAAGGTGGGCAATGAAAAAGAGGTAAAAGGCAATAGAGAAGGAGGGGAAGGGGTTCGCAACATAAGGTAAAACATGCTACAATAGAAGGCATGCGATGGAATACGTAGTTTACAACAAAAGGTTAAACACACAGGGTACTTAATTGTGTAGTCATCTCACCCTTCTGCCCAATAGTTGCGACCAGGGTTTGTACTCTAGATGTCACTCCATCCTTACTGCAACCACGGTATGCTCTCGATTCCTAGATTGTGATCACCTAGCTTCATCGTGTTATTCCTCTGTCTTCTTATTGAAATGTTGTCATACTAAAAAGGGTGTGACTCATTTCTCTTAGCTGCTTCTTTTGCGCAATTCTTGTGGAATGTTCAGTTCATGCTACTAAGAAGTAAAGGGTTCATTGAATTGATAGTTGGTCGAGCCAAAACAACTGAACTTAATACCTGGATTTATTAAAACCATCAGAAATGCCTATTCCCTAATTTATACAATGCTTTGCGTACTTTTGAACTTGTGTAATATATGGACTTATTACAAACATATAGAATGCCTGAGACTTTAATAGTATTATGGAAACGATTGTGAAAGTTGCAAGAGACTTCAAACCAGAGATGAGGCTTAAACCTCATGGAATACTTGGTCTTCGATCGCAATAGGTGTAGATGCATCATTAGAAGAGCATTACTTGAAGGGCATTAGAAAGCAATTGTTAGTCATTGTTGCAGAAGTGGATGGACGATTTTTCCTTTGAAATCCCTTAATGACTAGTGGGTGGAGATTGCAGACCTCTGGCTACACTGGACTAGTCTCCTCGATAGGTACTCAAACTGCAGTAGACTATGGATTCTCGACATTGGGTGGAGCTACTGAAGTAGCAAACACAGGGTAGAGGTAAGCCTCTGGAATCCCAAAACTGAGTGAGGGTGGAGTTTCTCACCTCTGGAGCCCCTCACTAGCTGTTGGGTGGAGGTGTATTACTTCGAGATTCCTTGAATCTGAGTGAGGGTGGAGATTTTCACATTTGGAACCCCTCACTGGTTGGTGAGTGGAGGTGGTTGCCTCTGGAGTCCTTGGACCAGCCTGCAACAGAGTACATTTTGCCATAAGGGGGGAGGTCGAATTAGACCTATGAAGCCCCTGGAGGTATGGACATGGGGGCAAGTTTCACATGCTAGGAGGTGGCAGATGCATTAATAGCAACCTGCCAATGGTTGGGAAGAAAATCATGAATTTGATCCCAATGCGCGGTCCAAGTCACACCTTGCTAAGTGTTTTCATTTTTTGGGTTGCCCCAAGTGCTCCTGTGTTATTCCTAATATACCTAATTGTTCCAAGACACAAGATTACATTGTTGTATAGACACTCATGTTAATCAAGAATGTCTGATCAAACCAAATGTGGTATGTTATAAATTTTGGAGGGCATACATGCCTTAACAAATAACATGCAGACTTCCTTGAGACTGGATCTCCAGGTGTCTAGCACTTTGAAAGACCTCACAATGTCAGGGTGAAGCTTCCCTAGTTGCTTCAAACCAAATGTGGTATGTTATAAATGTTGGAGGGCATACATGCCTTAACAAATAACATGGAGACCTCCTTAAGACTGGATCTCCATGTATCTATCACTTTTAAAGACCTAACAATGTGAGGGTGAAACTTCCCTAGTTGCTTCAGACATAACTTATTGCTTCCAAGCCAGCTAAAGTGACATCGCTTGTTTTATGCACAAATTAATATATATTAATAATTGTGGTCTGCTATAGCCTAGTTCCTGGCATTTCCCTATATTAGCTATGTTGTCATATGATATGTCTGCGACTTAGCATAAATTTGTTCCTGGAGATTCCTTGCATTACCAAGCCACCCTTGTGCAACTGTCATTTGTGGGTCTACATATGAATAAAGAAGCTAGTTCTGAGTAGGGGTGGATGGTAACTATACCTAACCTTCTTACAAGAATAAGAGAGACATTGCACAATTCCCGTAATTATCAAATTGCATGGCCCTATCCTAGGTATGATGGCCCAAAATTCTAACAGATGTTGTCCCTATATAATATTTGGGGCTAGTTGTTTGTCATGGAATACTGCTGCAATCTAAGAGTATAATACTCCATACGTTGACATTGCATGACTTGGGCATTATAGTTACTTTAACCTTGGACAGGACACGGTGTTTAAGGCTGGTTGGGTATGATTGATTATGGGGGTTGGATTGTTGTTACATAGATTGTGCAAGACCTTTAAGAACCAACCCTTCTATCTTAGATAAGGACTAGCTTTCCACCACTATTAGCATTTACACAATACCATTCAATGTAGAATATTGATGGAAATCCAACTTCACTTTCAAAATGAATACACTTGCTAGTACCAATTGTATACTATTGATATTGCCACCTACCGATGTTGAACAATAAACAAATATTAACTTAATTAAAGAATAGTGAGCTCTGAACGAATAATTCCTAATGCACAACACTTGCTACCATTTTTGCAAGTGGGATTGGGACAGAATACCAAGTAGGCTTGAACATGGATTAAAACAAAATAAAAAAAATAAAAACCTGCATGGTTAAGTGTGCCTTGAGCCAAGAAGCCTTAAAAGGGTACTAGGTATAAGTCTCATAGGTGACAATTGATACCATGTGATTTTATTTCATGGTATGCAATGCCACTTCTTCACCTCTCGCCTCATGCAATGAGCACATAAGCAGTTGGTCATTATGACCAATGCTCATGAGAGAGGAGTCACATTCAATAGCTTTATATTCTAGACAATTTCCTTGTTGCAATGAGCAAGAAATTGATTATTATGGCTAATTTTCGTGGGGAATGGATCGAGAGACACTTTCCGTGATACAATGAGTACATGAGGAATTGGTCATTACGAGTTATGATTAATGCTCGTGGGTCCTTGTAACCCTAATCTGAACACATTAAGCTTAATAGTGGTATCTGAATATTGTGCATTATATGTCTGGAATGGACATATGAGAGGCTTAGTTGGGTAGAAATCAAATAATGTAACATGTATTGCACCACCGATCCTGGCCTCCAGTTAAGTTCTACTTCTCTATGCCCTCAGTTACATTTAAACGTTAATATTTGACTATCCGTGGGATGCATTATGTTTACATAATGATAATGAGTGAATCTGAAGTACATATGAACTGCCTGCAACACTTGTTTGGTTATATGAATTTCAGACCTCGTTACAGTCCTAGTACAATAATGAAGGCTATGTGTGAGCTGTCTGCAAGGCCTTGGGTGCATGAGATTCTAGATTTTGGATACGGTTAAAGGTAGAATTAGCCCAGCAAATTAATTATGACGGGAGGAATTTTCACGTGGTGCACTGGAGCCCGAAGGAGACAATTGGCTATTACATTCAACAGTCTAAAGACCATAGATATCTCGTGAAGTCCAGAATCTGGTGCACTAATATTGTGTATGCAGTTCCTAAGAACGAGGTAAGGCAATTGACTAACGATGCCTGCATCAATCCGGAGCTTATATCAATAATGTATTTAAAGTAAAATCTGAAGCATACAATCTTCCGATAAAGGAAGTGGGTTGATCATTAGTCAGGCCACAATGTGTTTGTTAGAAACTTACAATTACAAAAAACTGACTCCACTACCATCCTAATCGATCTTCTAAAGCCAGGCTACCACAAGAAGGATTCTGCTCTTAGAAAATAGAGCCATCACCACAGAATGGGGGTAGTCTCGATGAGATCTTATAAAATGAATTGCAAGTATAATGGCTAGAACCTTCTCATATCAAAACAATCTCCTCTTATCAACATGGTCTGTCAGTACCATGGAATTGACCCATTAGCTCGGTCTCCACAGACCTAGAATTGGTAACGTACCTAATCCCTCAAGGAATGGTGGTACCAGATGAGCACCCCAGGCATAGAAGGGTACCTACCTGAAGGAGGGAATTAAGCCATTTAATACACTCAGAATGAGAGAAAAAACAAAAACAATATATATATACCAAAAAATTAGAATGAAAAATGAAAATTTTCCAAGGAGGCATGTTACACGTCAAGTTACACGTCAAGGGGGTATGTTATAAGTGGTATCATAGCTCCCAAGTTCAAAACTTGGACCTAATGGGCTCTATTGCGAAAGAAATGACAACTAAAGGTGTAACCCTAGAATTAAAAGAATGACCATCTTTGACCAACTCTCAGAGATGGAGAAACATGGAATACAATTAGGTGAATAATCATCGTGGTTTGAGTCACCAACGATAAATTACAAATTACAAACTGAATAAAGATATGTAAAGGAGGTTCAGGGATGTATCCAAGTTGCAGTCACTACGTATGACATCCTTAGCCCTACATTGACATGTATAATGAATTTCATGTTTGTTCCATTGGAGTTGAATTGATGCTAATGAGGTATGAGGTATGATATGTGATGGGACTGCTCCTACAGTTGAGACATGGCCATCAGTATTATGCTTTTGTAATGCCTAGATGATGTCATGTAAAATTATGTGTGTGACAAAATCCATGTGAGGAACTAGTCACAAAACTAACATTCAGCCCTGCATGTGAAACACTGCCAAGATTTGTTGGTTTGGATTCTTTATGCATTTCTGTTAAAGAGAGAAATATTTCTCAACGGAAGGGATATAAGCTGAGAAATAACTTCTGTAGAAAAGGTGTGGAACCGAAAGGAAAAGATAGTACTACGGGTAGAACTCTAAGAACACCCAAACACATCTGTCCATATGACTGGATGTTTTTATGTAGTTTATGTATTCAATAGAATAGGACTGCAATCAGAAGGTGATAACTCAGGAAGGCAGGAAATGAGAGGGAGACATATGTCAACCCTTTGGTGCAGAGGAATTGTAAATCCTTTAAAGACTAGTTGGCATAAGTCTTCAATGCACGGTGGAATGCAATACAGACTTCACATGTCCTCTTGGTGGCTAAATTTTAAACCAACCAGTGTATAAGAAGCCACAACCTTGTATTTCAAAGGATCCATACCATTGGCTTTGGATAGTGCAGCTTGATCATTACAATTTTCCCTGTTTGGTAGCATGAAATGCCAATACCAAGATACATCCTATTCCAGTTTTGACAAGCTATGGAGAAATAGGTCCAATGCATTATCAAAATATTGCATATGCAAATAGCAGTTGTAGGTTGAGTCAGAAATAAGGTTAAAGTCCCTTATCTCCATGAATCTTGAGAACCTAGTACATGTTTAAAATAGATTCATTAAGGAAACACAAAAATTTCCAATGTCACGAAACTCTGCAATGACTTCACCTTAAAGAGTTGTTTGAATTAAGTTAATCTAAACTGATTGTTCATATTGTTTCATGGACACAAAAACATGTGGCATCTTCTGTAAATACTCAATATTCATAGCTTCTTGAAAGACAACATGTACATTATGGTGGCATTAATTGTTATTTGAGCAAGCTTTCTTTCTGAGCTTGTGCTAACTACTATGCTTCTTCACGTTGACTTCCAGATCCACAATTTGCACCAAGGTAAAACAATAAAATATACCACTCCTCAATCTCCTCAACTAATTTTCCCAGAAACAACCAAAAGTAGATTTCGATGCACTTTCTCCTCCAACTAATAATAACAAAATATGCCTGGCAATTTAAAAATCCAAAATTTGAGGAAGGATCAAATCAATGAAAATTGGGAATCCTCGTCTTGGACTAGTGACCCTCTGACATCCTTAAATATCTCCAACAAAAAAGGCTCATGAAATATGTGTTGGCTGCCATGCTTCTTCATGTTGAACAAAGCCTCTAATTGTGGGATGCCTCCTTTGAAAACTAAAAGTTCTCCAAGTTATAGTGTTCCTTCATCTGCACCCAGAAATAGGTCATTAATAGATGAAGCTGTAATACATATGAGGCAACAATAGTGGTTGTAGAGTTCATCCATAAAGGTAATAAACCTTCTTGCAAAAGACCACAAAGTTGAGTTAATGTGAAGAGTGTTGCCCCATTGCAGCTCTCTGGAAACTCAAATAATCGTCCAAACATAAAGGTAAAATCATTGGAGTAATTAGATGACCACACTGGCTTCTGAGGTTCAGCCATCTTCTCTCAAATCTGGAATGTGACTTCGACATCAAAGACCAAAAGGGTCTAGTATACCTCAACAACAGAAGTAGGGTCTACCTTAGAGACCTACAAATAATCTCCAAATATGTCCCTATGGATGTTACATGGATTATGGTTTGGGTGGATAGAAACTGGTGAGGTGACGCTGGAGAATGTCAAGTAACCCTCAAAAGGTTAGACATTAGAGGAGGAAGCAGTCCTAGACTCCAAGATCAAAGAACCCTTATGAAACAGAGACAGTTTGGACCATGAAGATCTCACGGTAATTCTCCACGTTGCACCAGTTTTTGGAGTGTGAGAGTGTAGGTACGAGCACCCAGAACGGTTAGAGGCTTTGACTCAGATTTGTAGGAAACAACAGGTTGGAAGTATAGCCACTGGATCCCTCATAGTGAGTGCAAGTTCTCCACTAGGTAAAATGCCAAGTGGAATTAGGAACAATCACCAATGCTGCTCAGGTACTTCTTCCTTCACTTTAAGATGGAAGACGTACCAACCCTAGCATAGTTTCCCCAACTTTCTTAAGCCCGCAAATATATGATGGTAAGTGCAAGGTTGTGAAGTTAATATCAATCTATACCAATATTGTTTTCTCGTTGATTAGGACAGATTAATATGACATCTCAATTAACCTGATTTTAAAATGATTAAAATGGTCAACGCTTTAGAAGCTTCCCTTTCCTCAAGGGTGATGTAGGTGTTGTCGTGCTTTAATATTACCATAGGATATGCGCATAATAGATCCTGAGCCGGGTATGACTGTCATAAACCACTCATAACATTAATCAAAAGTTGCTACAAGCTACTGCCTTTTCAATAGGCAGGCTAGATATCCAACAGTCAAATTAATACATAAACTTCAATCAAAGGGACTAACATCAGATGGTGTAATTGAGTGTATCCATCCATCAGTAGAACATATACAAAGGTATACTTTAATGGATTCATAGCTGGCAGGGAAAACTGGACAGATACTAGACATATTTGTCTATACCTACAGACAACTGGAGTCAAATGACCAAACATAAAAATGTGTGACGCTTGCCCAATTGGAGATACATTGCAAGTTTCCATCTAACAGTATACGGTGATGTCAAGAAGCTCTAAGCATTCCCTTCCAATTCAAATATTCCTGTTATCGTCCAGTCTTTTACAGTCTACGCAGGTCACAATAACCATGCATGATCATCTCACCTTGTGTCTTGAAGGCCAATTTAAACATTGCCTTCTTGACAAGCCCAATAATGAGTGCACTTTAACTAAGTGTAATGCCATATCATATGGTTATGGAACCTGCTTGAGGCGAATTTTTATATTACCAAAATCATCTCAACAAGATGAATCTAATGGTGAGGTTTGTTTTTATCATATTTTGTTTATGGTCATAGAATACAGAGGACGGTGTTCCCCTAAGGGGGAGGGGTTGTAAAGACTCCAATTATCTTGCCAAATAGGTAGACATTGTGTTAATGATCCTGATTTTTGGTACATGCATGTATAGTGTGAATGAGGTCTTGGTCACCTTGTATTTGTATGGATATTATAAATACCTCTATTTTCCGGATATATACGTGGAAGGTTACATTTGTATGGCTATTGTGAACACCTTATTAGTTATCTTGGTATACATGACCCTGAAAAATATTCTTAACAACTAAACTAACCCAATTCAAGACACCAATTAGGGAAAAGGAACAACAGTAGAGTATGACACTATTTATGAATAAACAACTCTTTGTATGAGGTGCACATTAAGGTTATAAGCCTGACACTATTTAAGAATAAACAATTCTTTGTATGAGGTGCACATTAAGGTCATAAGCCTAATATTATTATTAGGATTGGATATAGCATATATGATTGAATACCAACAGGATATAGTGCATATAATTCAATAAGCGAGACTGAATAAACTTTGATATGCTCGAAGGCATGAGGTCCACTGTGCAATTAAGGATTCTCCAACCATAATTCAACAAGCGAGACTGAATAAACTTTGATACGCTCGAAGGCATGAGGTCCGCTGTGCAATTAAGGATTCTCCAACCACTGATAGATATTACAGGATTTTTAGCAACTAGTGGAGGAGATTTTCCTTCACATATTGC
>APFE030590395.1:0-37430 GCA_000404065.3 Pinus taeda | reverse complement strand
TAACCCCCCGGTTCACTACGTCGGTTAGTCGTGGAAAGAATATAACACAACCCAACAGAAATTCATTGGATGATAGCTCCCGGGGCGGTAGAGTTGTCAGTTCCTTCCTGTTTATAAAAATTTAAACCATCAAAAAATATTACAAAAAGGGGATGAATTAAAAAATAATGGAAGACATGACTCCTTTCGGTGTTTCACACTCTCTCTGTGAAGAGGCATCATTTAACCATCAATAGTCACTCCATATTCTCCTCTGCCACAGTCTGCTCTCTCTCTCAGACTCACAGACATGAACATCACAATCACATTCACAAACACATCACATGGACACACTGCGCTACACAAACACATCACATTAACAAACACAAATACATCACAGAGCGCGCTCCACAAACACATCAAAATGACAGAGTAGAGAAAGAGAGAGCTTCTCTGATAGCATTCTCTGCTAGAATCTAATAGTTGAACTTCTGAATACTCTTAACTGTGTTAAGCTCTGCCACCCCAAATCGTCTTAGCAAATCCTCTTAGCATACTCTTAATTGTGTTAATCTCTGCCACCCCAAATTGTCTTAGCATACTCTTAATTGTGTTGAGCTCTGCCATCCCCAAATCATCCTCGTACTGCAATTCCAAACAAGTGGAAAACTTCAACATAACATACATGATGGGTACCATTTATAACAACAATGTGGTTATAAATACATCTGGAGCTGCAAGTTGTGATGGGGAAGCCGTAATTCTGAGTATCTGATTTGCCTAGTTAAACATCTGTTCTGACCAAGGTTCTATTCCCGCACGTGTCTCTGCAACATCCCTTGCATTTTATAACTGGAAAACAAAAGCGCCACTTGTCACAAATGTGCCAGATTACACTGTTAGAAAATTCAAATTTAATTCCATACGTTTCAGTAATCATTAATAAATCTGTTAAGTAAGGATTAATAATCTCATCTTTAAAGTAAAGATTAATCTAATTTAAGAAATAATATTTTAATCTAATTTTCAAAGTAAAAATTAATCTATTTTTTAAGAAAATAGTAATATTTTAATCTGATCTTTTAAGTAAAGATGAGTATTTTAATCTGATCTTTTAAGTAAAGATGAATGTTTTAATTTGATCTTTTAAGCAAAGATTAATATTTCAATCTAATTTTCTAAGTAGTATTAATATTTTGAGTTTATGGTATCATTGTTTTGATAGAGAAATATAGACATTGGTAGGATTTATAATGGCTAAAAGTCACTTTTAAAAGGCAAGTGTGTGATAACAAGTGTATATAATGGATGTGAGGATTGTAGTTGTTTTAGTATGTAATTAATTGATAATAGCATTTTGTATAATGTATTAATGAATATAACAATATGTTATTGTGTGTAATGAATTCACAATGGGGTGATGGCTAGGGTTTGAAGCAGAGATTTTCTTCAAACAGTACATTTTTTTCCTTGAAGTAGTTAGGCGATGTGGGTCTACCAACGATTGATCTAATAGTTTTCATAAAGGACTTATCATGGATGAGGAAGAAGAGGTTGACTATGATACAGTATCATTGAAGGTAGCCATATTTTCGGCAATATTCTTGCACTCATAGATTCTAAGGCTGGTAGGGATCAAACTCATGGGGGATTGTATTGGCACTTTGTATCTTCTAAAGACGTTGCCACGGTGGAGGCATGGTCCATGGGTTTGTGGTCATCGAGTTAGTTTCCCCTTTATCACGGCCTTTGGAAGTCGTTTTTGGTCCTCCACCTTGTCAGGTAAGTGATGGAGGTTTTCCAGATAGTCTTTGGGGGCTTTCCCCTATTGTTTCACCGCTTTCTGTTGACTTGCAAACTTCTCTAGGGTCGAGTCAGCTTGATTTACCCAAGGTAAATGTCCCTTTCCTACATAACGGCCAAGGTTTAAATAGAGTTGGGTCTTCAGGTTTATTGGAGAACTTTTTCTACCCTCACATTTTGTGCCTTATCAAATTGGTTCTAGTTAGGAGGAATCTGGTGGTTTTTAGTAGGTTTTAAGTCCCTTTCCTAACCCTCTCCCAAAATGCTACCAGTATCAAAGCACAAGAAGTTGGAGGTTCAAGAGTCAGAGGCCAAGGACAGGAAGAACCAATTGTTGAGGATTCAAACACCCCACAAACTGGGGATCCAAATTGGGGGCATGAAAAAAGAAGGATAGGGTTATAAAAAGGAAATAACTCTATTCAAAGTTAAAGTTGGGTTTAGGGGTGGATGTGAGGATGCACCAGGTAGCGACAATGGCGTACAGGACTCTTGTTAGAAGGACACGAGGTAGGAAATTCAACATAAAGAAATTGGAGGACTCGATGGCTATGGAAGTAAGTCCCTTAGTTTCAAATTCACTTAACATTTTCGTTCTTTCAAAGGGTTGGATCCAAAATGATTTTCACTCCCATGAGGAAGCTCTCACAATCTCACAGCGTGTCTGGAATATAAACTTCACACAAGTTATTTTTATGTTTTGGTCCCCTCTTTTCAATGTGAATTAGGAACAACAAGATGTGGTCCCTATATGGGTTCGTCTACTTTGTTTTCCCCCAAATTTGTGGAAACCAGATATTTTCCAAGATGTGGGCAACAATCTAGGCTCATATTTGGATGCAGATTTTTCTTATTTGCAAATTGTTATAGCGGCTACAACCACCCTCCAAAATTTTTCCTTAACTTTGTTTTGGAGCCTCCCTTCCAACTATTCACAGCAACTTTTCTTGCTTCGTCAATTCTCAAGCTTCAGTGTTTTGCTTGCACAAAGGCAACCTATCGATCACACCTCGATGCATTCCCCTCACAGGTTGATCACTCGGACTTGGTCTAACTGCAGGATAAGCAACTTCCCCAAGAAATTGCACAATTCTGGAGGGAAACCAACCTTCCCTCCAGAAATTGTGTGATCTTGACTGGCAGCCTGCTGGGCTCCAGAGTTGTGCAATTCTCACAGTCAACACTCACAGTGAAAGTTGCGCAATTTTCCCCAGCAGGACTGCTCAGCGCAGAATTTGCACAAATCTGCGCAGTGTTAGTTTCAGCCTTTGAAACCTTCCTCCAGTGATCAAACATGCTCTTACAAAGTGATTTTAAGGTGTCAAGGTCAAATTTTGTCATTTCAGTGAGTCTTCAAGCAAAATTTGGTCACTAGGTATTAGGTCTAGGGTTTGTTTTCACTCCTTTCAAAGTTGTCCAAATGTCAGTCCATGTCACCATTTAGCTGAGTGTACCATCATTCAGAGGGTTTGTCATCATCATGTCAGGTTCCAATGGGTCATTATACACCTTGTTCATGCTTCAGTTGTGCCTAGGTAAGGTTCATTTCCCTCTTCTAGGGTTTTGAAGGTAATGTCTCTTGGATGGTCAAATCATTAGCAAAACTTGTATCCTGATGTTCATACACCTTCCTTATCCTTAATGTACCTTATTAAACACTTTCCATCACTGATATCCCTCAAATTCCTCATTTTCCCACAAACCCTAGTTTCTTGCTACAATTTGACAATTTTTTGGGCTAGGCCTGTGTTTTTCCCTTTTGGACCCCTTCCCCTCACTCAATCTTTGAAATTCAACTTTTCCCTCTTTCCTAACATCCCTCCCTACTTCCCAAAATTTTCTCAAGAATTTAGAAGCCCCTTATCCCCTTCATTTCACTTAATTTCGACAAATCCCCTGTTCCACACATTGGGATAGATTTTACTCAAATGATGTTTCTGAGCACGAAAACATGAATTTGGAAAAACTGAGATAGGTTTTTGTCCAAAATAGTCCACGGAAGAAAAACCTCCTTCACTTTTTACACAGGTGTCATGGTTTTAGAGAAATGTCAAAAAGTACATTTGCCTCAGGAGAATTGATGCACCTCTGAAGTGACCTTGGGAAAATCAATATTTCTCCTAGTTTGGTTGGCCAAATGAATTGCTTGATGAGTCAGATGATAACTAGACACAAATATGTTTCCAATGAGCTATCATGAGCTTAATGTGGAGTTGAGGAAGACCTTCAAAAGTTGACTACAACAACACTTTGCCTTTAGGCAGCCTCATTTTGCACATTTTAACCAGTCTTAGGAGATTTGACTTTTGATAGGGAAAATGAACTCCAAATTGAAAAATTCAAGTTGTGTTGGAAGGTAGACTCAATAAGCTTTCCAACGAGCTACCCTATGCCAAATTTGGACACCAGGAAGGCCTCAAAAAGTGTCCTGCAAAAAGCACTACGCACCTATCAGCTGGCGCGGTGCACCTGGTGCAAGTTTTACACTGCAATTTGAATGGGCACGGTGCACTTGTTGAGCGCGATGCACCTGGTGCAGGTTTTACACTACAATTTGAATAGGCGGAGCGCACTTGGGTAGTGGCACGGTGCACCTTCTTTCTTAGCCCAAATTTCACTCAAATCATTTTGTCAAGCTCCAAAGTTGTGCAATCTTCATTCTTCCAAGTAAGTAAACATTCATAAGTGCCATTGCAAGAGATTTGATCCTCCTTCATGGTGTTCTAATAGTTGAAAGATAAAACCCTAATTTTTTGCACAGTTGCACTACAAAAACTATCCAGGGTTTCAAAATTTGTCATTGTTGTTGCTTTGCTCCCCTACATCATTTTCATTCCCCTCCACTACACTTCCCAAATTTCATTTACCCTTACCTCTCCCATTGACACTCACCTTACCCCCTATCACCAAACCCTAAACTCTATACATATTTCCTACTATTTCCCAAACCCTAATTCCCTTTTTCTAAACCCTATCATTCCCTAAAAACCCTGCAGCCATCATCAAAACCCCTTTTCACTCTTTTATTACCCTAATACACTCCATCTATCCCCCATATCCTACTCCCCTAAAGTAACTAATTCTCTCAAAAAACACTAAATCCCTCACTAAACAATAATATCCCAAAACTAATCCCTTCTTTCCCTAATTTCATTTCCTAAGAGTTAAATCTCTTCATACGCATCACCATTGTTCTCTTTCATCCCTCTTTCATCATCATTTTTTCCACCATACCTTCATCTCATCATTTTCGTAAGACAAGCATTATGGAAAGAGATAGTGAATATGACTATGATAAGCAGCAAATCAAAGGAAAAGAGAAGATGCCTAAGGATGATATAGATGACAAACAAGAAATAAAACAAATAGTTGGAGGATAAGCAAAGCCTAATGAGCTAGAAATGTTGAAACTGAAGAAGCAAAATGACGAAGAGGACCAAGTCAAGTTGACACCACTTGAATAAGAAATTGAAGCTGATCGTGAATCTTGGCTTGAGAGGGAAAATATGCACTTGGAGAAGATGCTAGAGAAATCCAACAAAGAGAAAAAGATGTTGAGGCACATGGCCTATCACTATTTCGCGAGAAACAGAGTTTGCAAAGCGAGAATTAGGACTTTGAAGGCCAAGTTGAGGAAAGATTTGAGAAAGAGGAAAGAGAAAGACAAGCTCAAGATTTTGGCTGAGGCTTCTTTAGCCCAACATAGCACTTGATGCAGGACACTCAGCCCAAATTTCAAGAAATTTGGGATACTTTTTGTCAATTTTGAATTTTTGGAGCAAAACACAGGTTTTTCTGCTTGGTGCGTTGCGCCACCTGCCGTGCGCTTTTTCTAGGGATCTTCTTTGGAAGAAAACTCAACATTTTTGGATTCCTCATGCAAAAATATGAATGCTCACAAATGGCCAATAAATTTTGTCAAGTTTTGAGCTTCCAAAAGGGTCAAAAACACCTCAAAAATGCCCTTTCTGCCCCTTTTTGGCCACACAGGAAGCAGTGTTGGGAGAACTCACTTTTGGAGGAGCAAATGGACACCAAATTTAGAAATTGCACTTGTTCGGGAAAGTAGACAGATAGACCTTTCCAAAAAGCCCCCTTGGAGCAAATTTGGGGCATGGAAAGGCCTCCAAAAGCAGCTGCAAAAAGGCACTATGCACAGGGAAAGTGGCGCGACACACAAGATGGAAAATTGCTATTTTTGCCCAAAAACTCTGTTTTTCGCCTAGTTTTTTCTCAGTTTGACTTTTTTCTCTCTCATGGTCAAAATCATGATGTAAATTGATGTAACTTGATGGAATTTGATGTAAAAATGATAAAAATTCACTCATGGAGGTAGATACATCATTAATAGGTGGTTTTCAACTGAATAAATCAGTTTCTTAGGTTTTAGAGGCAAGCTATTCCACTGCCTATTTTTCAGTTATTAGTTTAGATCTTGTTGAAACAGCTCCTAAACTCATGAATTCGACCCCTAAATCTTAGCATGAGTTGTTTGTGGCCTATATCTAGTATTTTTTCAATCATTTGTAAAGGTTGGACTCTTGTGAATGCTTTGAGCATTATTGTACATTCATCTCTGCAGTTTGCAAAGGAATAGACCAGGGTTTGCAACATTTTGTGGGATTCTTGTGGCAACTTGATTTGGTATTGTTTTTCCTTCTGTAATGCAAGTTTACATGTGTTTATGTATGCCATCATCTCTTTCTGTTCATCTTAACTAAATGAATCAAGGATAAAGGTAGAATTCATTGATGTTGCAATGCTCTACCTATGGTTTGTTTAGTTATTTATGTTTTCAACTATTTGAAGAGGATCCCTGAGACTTTCATGCCCTCTTCAACTCCTCACCAGTCTTAAGACTCTCCATCTCACTTATTTCAAAGTACTATTCCATTTGCCTACCTCGCCCGACAAAAATATCTGCAAGATTATGTCCATTCCCCAGACCCAAATCTACCTTTCACATTTGAGCCAACAAACCAAAATTAAATTCAATCAAACTCCTCTGAGCATATACCTAGCCTAAAATTAGTTTTTACATCAGTCATCTCAAACCTCATTGATCATATTTTCCTGAGATTGATAATGAGAGAGCCCTCTCCCGACCTGGTAGGGCTAGCTACTAGGTTAAGTGTGGTTTGATGTTACCCTAGATCCTGCCTTTCTCAACCTGAGGTAGATTTAGGCCCTAACAGGAAGCATTCAACTGCTCTTCCCAAAAATTGCACAAATATCTTGGGCATTCAGCCTAGCTCCCAGCGAGAAATGCGCATTTCCTTCAAGCAGTCGAACAGCCTCTTGCGTGTGCAGCTAAGTTGACCAGTTCCCTCCTGGACAGAGCAAAACAAACATGCATGCATGGGACGCTTCTCCCAAAGCAACATGCAAAGGCATCCCTTGTTTCAAGGGTCTATGTTTAGCAGTTGGAGATTACATGCAAGGATCATCTCATAAACCTCCCACCAAGTGTCGCCTTCCCTAGATTTGTGGCATGCATGTCACAACCTTGATGTTATCAAAACTCATCAACCGGACGTTGCAGAGCTCATTCCTCACATCAACCTTGCAACTCTGACATCCCACATCACATCTAGGAGCAGTCAACACATTTAGATCAGCTGTTTTGGGGTAAGCCAGCTTACCATGCCTTATGTTGCATTTCTATTGATTTTTGTGTTTTCGCTTGAGTGAGTACTATTTGCTTGATTTCAGTGAGTGCTTGTTGTCATTTACTTGTATACTAGGTTGTCCTAGCATAGTTTCAATTTTCATTGTTGTCTCACTGTTGTTGCATGCATGGAATTGTTTTGCACGAACGTCGTCGATTTGGCAATTCACCTCACCCACATGCATGTTGTTCCGTTTTCTGAATCTACCATTCGTCATTTGCATGCATGATCATTCACTTATGCTTACACTCGGTATCATCATGCATTCGCACTCACATTCACTTTTAGTTTCCCATCGGCGAGTCCGGCCAACCTTGGCCCGGACTCTGCCTCACTAGACAACATTGCACAATCCTAAGAGGGAAGGCTTTGCCTTCCTCTCCAGAAATTCACATTTCTGCCTAGGCACTGTCCTCCAAGATTGTTTTGCGCATTTCTGAGGGACAGTGACTATTGGCCCAGAAAATTGCGTAATGCAGTCACTGAGCCTGCAGCCACTGCCAGCGGGGATTGTGCATTGCACAATTTCAGCAGCCAGCAGCCAGAATGGACTGTGCATTGCATAGTTCCAGTAGTCAGCCAGTCTCCCAATAGCCCAGACTGTGCCTTGCACAGTCTTGGCAGTCAGTCTCCCAACCTCTCGGCCAAAATTACGCAACCTTCATGATCAATCACACAGGTATGTTGCAAGTCAGTTCTCAAGTTCATTTTGGTTTTTGACTAACAGATTGCTTGCCATGAGTGTTGCCATGTCTCCAAGTATTGTAAGTGTTCATCTTCCTCTCAACAATGCAGGTATAATGGTTTCCAAGAGAGCAGAGTCGAAGACACCGTTCAGAGCACACTTGGAGATGCAGTCGATCAAATGTCTATGAGCTTGCCTACTCACGAAGATATCAAGTTGTTCGTAGACAAGGACATCAAGATATGACAACAACAGCATCATGAACAGTAGCAGAAGGCAACATACCAAATGCAACGAATACAATGAATGCAATGAATACAAGAGGAAGGTTGTTGACAACATAGAGGCAGAACAAAATTGCACGCTCAAGTAGATCCACTAATGATGAAAGCAACTTTGGAGACTCTGGATATGAGGTGACGTCGTGACATGAAGATCACACGAAGACAGAGAATGGAACAAAGAAGGAGTTGCATGTGTTGAAGCAACAACCCATTGAAGAAAAAGAAGCTGCACAAACAGACAAATAAGTTGCAGTAAGAACAAGAACAACAGTAGGCACAACATGAACTCACGAATGAAACTGCACCCGTACAAGTTAAAGATCCATCCCAGCAGCTGGCTCTGAGCAGACATGGTGAGCAGTGTTGTTGATCACATGAAAGGGATTCAGAAGCATGCATGTCATTGTGTGCACACATGCGATCCAACCCTTTCAGCACACTCACCAAGGCGAAGACAAGAAGCAATTCCAACTGGAGTTGAACATGTACTTCGACAAGTTGATGCACATGACCACTAGCACACACTTGAAGATCAGCATGGACACTATGCATCTGTTTGTTGTTGGTTCAGTCGCACACAAAAAGACCATGCACATGTTATCAGACGAGTTGGATGAAGGAGTCGAAGCAATGCACCGGTTGCAACAGAGGAAAGAGTTCGCTTCAATAAGATGTCACCATGAGGTGCATGCACACCATTGCGGACGACCAAGCTTGGCATCAGCTCACCACATTCACCATCACAAGCATGCCAAAGAGTTGGTCTCATCACAATGGACCAAGTGTCAATGATGTCTCGCATGGCTGGGTCAAGCCATGTTGTCAAACATGAGTACATGTGCATTGTAATGTAACGTCATGTCAAGTATAAGTCAAGTGTCAATAGTTGGATGTAATGGTCATAGAGTAGATGAAGAGTCATGAGGGTAGATGAACTGTCACAAAGGGGAATGTCAAGGGTCACCCCACCCTTTCCTATAAATAGTCCCTCATAACTCATTGTATAGGCTTTTGGTGAGCCAAGCTTCTGATAAGACTATCTTAGAGAAAGCTTGGACAATATTGTAATGCACCTTGGCTTCTCCACTACACGGAGCTAGTTCATCTCTTTGGAGGAGCAGGCGGATGTGATTGTAACGTTCCACTGTTGGGGCTAGCAGGTTTGCGTGGATGTATTGTATGATTGGGACTTACACTTCTTTATATAATAAGAGCCAACACATTTTCATGCATATGTTGTTATTGTAATTGGACTGTTCCGGTTGCTAACAATGTATGTTATTTAACTTATGTAGTTGTGTATGAACTGCTTCATATGCGATTATATGAATCTTGTTGCAGATGTTCTGTTGGTTTAACCATCACTTTGGATTGTCGACTAATCTACTTTCCAGCTTGTGATGCATCTTCGCTCGTGTGTCCCTTCCCAGCTGAGTACTGCTACAGCTTTCCAAGGGGCGCACTCATCTCACCCCCCATGTGTTAGAACCTCTCATTCACCTTCCTTGACTCACTACAGCAGTCACACCCTTGCTACTGATAGAGTTATCTTACTTGCCTTTGTGCGACATCGTGGTCAAGGCATTACCTTACGACCCACTATTGGGACTCCTACACCGGTCTGAGGTCTAATTGAGACTTCTTACTAGGGAGATCCCCTTGACATGTTGGCAGGTCTAGCACCATATACAGGTCTAGCACCGTCAACATTTTGGCGCTAGAAGGAGGGCCAGATTACAAGCTGGGTCCTCACATCTGTTTTGAATCTCTACACATCTATCATGTCTCACTACTGAGCTGCTCTTCCGCAATGTATGTCTTATGGAAATGATTTCATCATCTCAAAAAAGCTCTCAGATAACTTGTCTCATAAAACATTTGATGGTGGAGGCTACATAGCCTTGGTAAGGCACGCGGTCAGCGTTGTAGGCTCATGCGAAAGACATGGATTCTTTGAAGAATACATGAGCTGCGCATTGTTCATCTAAACGCTTCGAGGGCACCCAATGCACTAGTGTGCCACGCTGCCCGAAAAATCTATTCATTCTCTTGCTCATCTGGTCGCAAAGATAGACCGTGCTTTCAATCACTTTAACTATAAAGCACTCAAAAAAGAAATTATGGAATTACGAAAAGCACTCGATGAATCCGTTGAACAGTTTCACACGCGCTTTTGTAATCTTGCATACTGATTCCCTAAAGATGATATTGATTGGGAATTTCTGGATGGAAAATTTGAGTATCTTCTTTACATATTTGAACCCCGTTGAGCACACTTTGGTGATGAAGCTGCATAATCACAGGTAGGCACAGTCATTGTCACAAGTGACTAACTGCCTTCACCTCATCAAACAGCTCCACCACTGTGGAGTGATGTGGGAGATCATGCACACGACTCTGTTGAACTGTCACACTCTCCTACCCCACCTACTCTTGAGATTTGCACAAATTTGGCTTGCAAGCATGTTGGTTGTCACGTGGACTCGTTCCCTCGACCTCTGTCCTCACATTTTGTTGATCCTTCAAATTATATTGTCTTGTGTTCTCCCATTCTGGACTCCTCACCTGTTGTGAACAAGGATCAAGTTGTCAACGAAGTTGGTGTTATGCAGCCAACCTGCGCCATCATTCATGATGAGTGTGTGTGGGAATCTAAAGAAGAACTTGTGGTGAAGGGTGACTCCTTTTCAGCCGCGCCTCATCTACTTCATCTTGACATCCCCTATGAGTCTGCCACTACTGATTTTCCCTGCAAAAACCCATTTCTGAATGTTTCTACTTTCGATCATTCATATGACACGTCAGATGTCAGTATGTCATTACAATGTGGAGAGGACACATCTTCCCCGGAAAATCCATCCAATCTGTCATCTATATCTCTTGAAAGCACAGAGGGTGAACATATTTGCTTCTCATCTACCCCTCTACCTAATTCATCAAATCATGGGGATGCCGACGAACATCCTGAATTTTTTGATCTTGCTTATCGTGATCTATTCACTTCATCATCCAATCACGATGTTGATTTTGTAGAAATTTCACCGTAGATTAAACTGATTGTGCAATGTACTAAAGCAAAATACTTAATCTACTTCTACAATCAAACTTGCAGAAGCTTAATCGATTTTGAGCAAGATCAAATAGAACACATATAATAGAGAAGAAGCGTCAATCACACATGAGACACAGAAAAATACTCTGGGGAAAGCCTCAGCTAAAAACCCCACTATCTGTATTATCATACAAGTGGAAATATCTCAGGATTACACAAAGTTTTAGCTCTCAAGCTATCAAGCTCTCAATACAATCCCTCACTGCTGCTCATAGACAGAATAGACAACACATATGCCTTCCTTCAGTCCTCCAAGCCTCCTATTTCCTTGTGCTCTTTCTCCTGGGTCCTCCAGCTGCAACCTGTGTGATTCTCACCTCACACACAACACTGACCTCTGAAATAACTGTGCAATCTTGAAGGAATGAATTCCTTCTGCATGGATGAGTTCCCTTGCTCAAAATCAATTAAGCTTCCTCAAGTTTGTTGTAGAAGTAGATCTTGTATTTTGCTTTAGTATGTTGCATAATTTGTTGATCTATAGTTGGAAATTCTACATGGTATTAGAGCTCGTGGGTTCACTGATGTATCTAGTGAACACATGACCAGACTTATGCTTTGCAGTGAACCAGCTGAGTCAAGCTATGGTTCAGCCTACCAAGCTATTTTGGAAGGCAGTGAAGCATGTGCTGAGATACCTCAGAGGCACATCTCAGTATGGATTGTGGTACAGATGGACAGGAGGAGTGAAGCTTCAAGGCTTCACAAGTGCAAATTGGGCAGGAAGTCCATCAGACTGGAAGAGCACTTTTGGATGAATCTTCAACCTTGGTTCAGATGCAGTTTCCTGGTACAACAAGAAACAAAGGTCAGTTGCACTTAGCTCAGTAGAGGCATAATACATGGTTGCCAGTCAGGCAGCATGTGAGGCCATTTGGATGCAGAAGATTCTAGTGGGATTGTTTGGTTAGAGGATGGATCCAACTATGACCTACTGCAATAATCAGAATTGTATCAAACTCTCTGAGAATCTAGTTTTTCATGACAGGTCCAAGCACATCAACATTCGGTACCATCATCTTCGAGATTGTGTGGTGAAGAGGATCATGTCGTTGCTGTATATTTTGACCGAGGAACAGGATGCAGATATTTTGACTAAGGCATTGTCAAAATGCAAGTTCGAGTTCCACATAGATAGGATTGGGGTGACTGATAATCCCTTTCTTGTTGAGAGGGAGTGTTGAAAATAGCAACAAGAAATGCTAAAAATAGCACTGTTATAAATAGCATTTCGAGATAGATTCCAATTTTAGTTAGTCCCTGAACTAAAATTGAGATTAAAATTCGAATTTGATCTTAGCATCTGTTTGTAAAATAATTAATTAATTCATCTTGACTTAATTAGTTGTAGAAAATCAAACATGAAGTCTATGTGAAGACATGCAACAGTTTCTCCATTGATTGAGGAAGTTATCCCTTGATTATGGAGATTAGGATGAGTTGTACTTTGAGTTGTAATTAGTTAGCTCAGTTATCTGAATTAAGTCCAGTTAGATTAGTTCCAACAATTCGTGGAACTGATTGTGAGTTCAGTTAGTTAATGCATGCATGCATGTAACTGTTGCACTTCAGATAACTGAATATTCTCTCATAAATAACTCATGCATGTCAGTTTAGTCAATGACCTAGTTGAGTTCAGATGATGGGATAGTGTACTATCAGTTGCAGGAATATTCCATGGAGGATATCTCTTGCATGCAGAAGAAATTCATTCCTTGGAGATTGCATAGTTACTTTTGAGTTTGATGAGTGTGTGATGAGGCCAATTCACACAGGTGGCAGCATTGGACCCCAAGAGAAATTGCGCAAAGAAATAGGAGGCTTGGAGGACTGGAGGATGGCATATGTTGTGTCTATTTATTCTATGAGCAACATTGTAGGATTGTACTGAGAGCTGGATAGCTTGTGAGCTAAAGCTTTGTGTAATCCAAACATATTTCCACTTGTATGATATTACAGAGATCGAAGTTTTTAGTTGAGGCTTTCCCCAAAGTATTCTTCTATGTTCGTGTGTGATTGCTTTCTCATTCTCAGTTATATGTGTTCTATTTGATCTTGCACAAAATCGATTAAGCTTCTGCAAGTTTTTTGTAGAAGTAGATCTTGTATTTCGCTTTAGTATATTGCATAATCTGTTGATCTACAGTGGGAAATTTCCTGAGAATATGAATTTCCCACAATAATCTGTTGATCAAAAGAAATTTCCATTTTTAGCTAAGGCTTTCCCCAGAGTATTCTTCTGTGTTTCATGTGTATGATTTCTTCTTCATTGTTATATGTGTTCTATTTGATCTTGCTCAAAATCGATTAAGCTTCCGCAAGTTTTATTGTAGAAGTAGATTAAGTATTTTGTTGTAGTACATTGCATAATCAGTTTAATCTATGGTGAAATTTCTACATGGTATCAGAGAAAAGGCGATCAAAGCGGAGAACAATATATCAAGAAGAAAATTCGAAGTAAAAAAATAAAAAATAAAAATAAAAATAAAAAATAAATAAAATAAAAATAAATTGGGTCGGAGTTTTAGAGAAGATCTTAAATTTTTTTGTGCATTTTCAAAAAACAAATAGCAAATTTGGATTCCTTGCGGAAAAAGACCCAAATTCAAAAAAAAAAAATTGGCTGAATCAGAGTTCGGATGAGGGAGATATCACTGATTTAAAATTAGCTCTTTTTCCAGAAAATTTTGTGACGGTAGGAAAATGAAATAGATTGGTGTGCTAGCCAAGAACCTATATGCTCTTGAGGTTCAAGATGCATGCAAAGCCTTGAGGAGCAAGGGAAAGGTTAGAGACTTGGTGGTTGAGAGGGAGAGTAAATTACCTCTCAACATGCAGTCCGAGAAGAAGTCTCGGAAAATTGTGGAGGAGCCACAATTGGAGATGTTGAGAGGAGACCGAGTGGAGACATCCACTCATGCAAAGACCTCCAGTAGGGGGAAATTTCCAGCCAAGTGGGCAGAGGGATCACATGCAGCCATACAATCCAGGTGTGAGGTGGGGCGATGTGAAGTGATAGTCCTAAGAAGGCTGAAATAGAGGCGGGATCCTTGAGGTACCCAGCCTCTTTGATTAGACCTTGCTACAGGAGCCCCAATGAGGAGTAGCAGGACTAGCTAAGTGGGTAGAGACAGACACAGATGGAGTGGTAGAGGGAGCTTCAACATCAAAGGGTGTTTCTAGCCCAACAGGGAGGTCAGTTGGGAGATCAGTTACTTACTTCTCAGTAACTGAGTTGCAGTGCAGCAGTTGGCAGCACGATGCAACATGATGAGAGGAAATGCAGTGCGGATGTAGTGCTGGGAGATAGGACCAGTAGCAGCATGGATGCAACAGGAGGAATTAGTGTGATTGATGCAGTAGAGATCAAAGTGATAGAGGCTAGAGCACTCAGATATTGAAGAGCGCAGAGAAGGACTGACTAGGTAGAGTCAGCAGAAGCACAGAGTTTTCAGTCGACAAAGGCAACAACAATCAGAGATTTTGATGACAGAGGCATCATTCTGATTCAAGTTGGATATTTTTTGTGTTTCTGGAGTTGTTGGAGCAACAACACTTGAGAGAAGTGTTGCATGCAGAACATTACAAAGGTTCAGGATCGGGTTTGAGTTGAATGTCTTTCTTGTTGAAAGGGAGTGTTGAAAATAGCAACAAGAAATGCTAAAAATAGCATTGTTATAAATAGAATTTCATGATATACTCCAACTCTGTTGGAAATAGCAAAAAATATAAATGCTAAAATAGCATTGTTATAAATAGCATTTCGGGATAGATTCCAATTTTAATTAGTCCTTGAATTAAAATTGAGAGTTAAAATTCAAATTTGGTCTCAGCAGTTGTTTGAAAAATAATTAATTAATTAATCTTGAGTTAATTAGTTAGAGAAAATCAAACACAAAGTCTTTGTGAAGACATGCAACAATTATCCCTTTGATTGAGGAAGTTATCCCTTAATTAAGGAGATAAGGATGAGTTGTATTTGAGTTGTAATTAGTTAGCTCAATTAACTAAGTTAAGTCCAGTTAAATTAGTTCCAAACAGTTGGAGGAACTAATTGTGAGTCCAGTCAGTTAATGCATGCATGCATGCAACTAGTGTTCTCTAGATAACTGAATATTCTCTCATAAATAACTCATGCATGTAAGTTCAGGGAAAGACCCAGTTGAGATTAAAGGAAGGGACAATGTACTATCAGTTGGAGGAATTTTCCTATAAGGGAAACTCAACCATGTAGAAGGAATTCACTCCTTCAGGATTGCACAGTTATTTCAGAGGTCAATGTTGTGTGTGAGGTGAGAATCACACAGGTTGCAGCTGGAGGACCCAGGAGAAACTGCACAAGAAAATAGGAGGCTTGGAGGACTAAAGGAAGGCATGTGTGTTGTCTATTCTGTCTATGAGCAGCAGTGAGGGATTGTACTGAGAGCTGGATAGCTTGAGAGCTAAAGCTTGTATATTTCCACTTATATGATAATACAGATAGCAAGGTTTTTAGTTGAGGCTTTCCCCATAGTATTTTTCTGTGTTTCATGTGTGATTGAATCTTCTTCTCAGTTATATGTGTTCTGTTTGATCTTGCTCAAAATCGATTAAGCTTCCGCAAGTTTGATTGTAGAAGTAGATTAAGTATTTTGCTTTAGTACATTGCATAATCAGTTTAATCTACGGTGAAATTTCTACAGATTCAACCGTTATTAATCTATCCATGACATTGGTCTACAATGATCTATCTGTCAATGAAGTCAAAACCCCACAGATTTTCAAGGCACTTCAGCCCGAGCTGATGGTTATGTCAGGCCCTCGTTGTCCTGAGGTTCTGTCCTGAGGTTGGTTTCACTTCCGATAAGGAAATTGTTGAAACACTCAAGGATCCTCATCACATTGTGCTTTGCATTGAAGATCAAACAAACACCCAGATTTCACTTCCTCCACTCGAACTACAAGATCCGATCGCTCATGCGTTGGAGGAATCTTACACAAGCATGCACAACACAAGTGGTCTTCCTTTCTCATGTTTGCTTGCATGTCATAGTCAAGAGAATGCATACACTCAACATATGCACGTAGTGTAGCACAACATCATGGTAGCACCACAAAATGCATGTCATGCACGTTCACTCATCTTTGTTTTGTGGTCACTTGTAAGCTCGGAGTGTGTTTGTCTTCACTGTTACATCTTTCTTGCTTGTTGGTTCTCACAACTATCTTGTTCGCGAACCATGCCTTCACCAACATGGGTCAACCAATGCACCGGTGGCTGCATTGGAAGTATCACTTCATGTGAGATGACCCATGCACTGTTAGCCTAGGAGTAGGAGTACTGTTTGATTTTGAGTTGTTTGCTTGCATGCGTGTACTTACGTGCTTTGTTTGTTTGTTTGTCTGCTTTCTTGATTTCTTACTTGCTTTGCTTTCGCTTTTTCTTCTGCTATTGCTTTGCTTTGTTGTTTGTTAGTTCGCTTGTTTCGTTTTGTAGGATAGTTTGCATGAAACCATGTATGACTCTTGAAACAAGTTGGGTAATATACAAGAGGCCTTGTGCAACTATCACTACTTGGTTATCTATCATCCCGCCTCTGTATGAAGAACTTGTTACTTTTAGTCCATGATACGTCGATGGAAAATACGTACTGTTCGAAGTGAACCTTGGTGAAAACACAATGCTTGCACGCTAACTAGTGTCACCTACTATAGTCGGATGTTTTTGGGTTAACCCTTGTTAGCTCATTCAAGTAGAGTAAGGTGAGGGGGAAAACCTTAATAGACACATCAGAGATATAATAAACACTCCTTTGCTGGAACAACCTCTTCTGCTCCCAATAAGTTGGGATCCCTCTTCTGCCTCTAAAATGAATAAGTGTTACGCACGGTTGAAAAAATGAAAAGTGAAAAATTAAAATGAAAAATGAGTAAGGCGAAAGAAGAGAAAGGCTTCTTGCGCAGAGAGGTGATGCAAGTAACTCCGCCAGGGCACTGACCAGGCTCGCTGGCAGCGGAGCCATGCTTGTGTTCCTATGTGACTTCGTCAGAGTATTGTCCAAGCCTATTGGCAGCGGAGCAACACTAGAGATGAAACTAAGACTCTGACGACTATACTGCTTCTGCACCAATATACCCCTCAACCCCAATCGAAACAACTTAGTTGCCTTGGCTTAGAATGTGTGTCAATCGACCAAGACCTTGGCAAATGATACATCTTACAATCAAGCTAGTATGGAAACCAAGAGGAGTTGCAAACTGAACAATACTTCCGGAGGTGTTAGACTTGCTTTTCACGAACAAGGTCCATTCAGAGAGCTAAAGTTCTACCAGTGTGTCACCAAGTGTGTCGCCAAGTGTTGTAGCCGCTACAACCACCCTCCAAAATTTTGCCTTAACTTTGTTTTGGAGCCTCCCTTCCAAATTTTCACAGCAGCTTGCCTTGCTTCGTCAAGTTCACAAGCTTCAGTGTTTTGCTTGCACAAAAGCAACCTATCGATCATAGCTTGATGCATTCCCCTCATAGGTTGATCACCTGGACTTAGTCCAGTTGCAGGCTAAGTAGCTATCCCAAGAAATTGTGCAATTCTAGAGGGAAACTCGCCTTCTCTCCAAAAATTGCGCAATCCTAACTGGCAGCTTGCTGGGCTCCAGAATTGTACAATTTGACAGTCAACACTCACAGTGAAAATTGTGCAATTTTTCCCAGCAGGACTGCTCAACCCAGAATTTGTGCAAATCTGGGCAACAGTCAACTGCTCTACCCAAAAATTGTGCAAATCTCCTGGGCAGTCAGCCTAGCTCCCAGCTAGAAATGTGCATTTCCTTCAAGCAGTCGAATAGCCTCTTGCATGTGCAGCTGAGTTGATCGGTTCCCTCCAGGACAAATCAAAACAGACTTGCAAGCATGGGTTTCTTCTCCCAAGGAACCATGCAAAGGAATCCATTGTTTCAAGGGTCTATGTTTAGCAGTTAGAGGTTACATGCAAGGATCATTTAAGAAACCTCCCACCAAGTGTTATCTTCCATAGATTTGTGGCATGCACGCCACAACCTTGATGTTATCACAACTCATCAACCGGGCATTGCAGAGCTCATTCCTCACATCAACCTCGCAGCTTTGACATCCCACATCACATCTAGGAGCAGTCATCACATTCAACTCAGTTGTTTTGGGGTAAGCCCGCTTCCCATGCTTTCTATTGCATTTCTATCACTTTTTGTGTTTTCGCTTGTGTGAGTATTAATTTCTTGATTTCAGTGAGCGCTTGTTGTTGTTTACATGTATACTAGCTTGTCCTAGCACTGTTTCAGTTTTCGTTGCTATCTCACTTCTGTCGCATGCATGAAACTATTTTGCATGAACGGTCGTTGATTCAATGATTTGCTTCAGCCACATGCATGTTGTTCCATTTTCTGAATCTCTCATTCGTCGTTTGCATGCATGATCATTCACTTATGCTTACTCTCAGTATCACTATGCATTCATACTCACATTCACTTTCAATTGCCCGTTAGTGAGTTTGGCCAACCTTGGCCTGGACTCTGCCTCACCAGACAACATTACACAATCCTGAGAGGGAAGGCTCTGCCTTCCTCTCCAGAAATATGAATTTCTGCCCAGGCACTATCCTCCAAGACTTTTTTGTGCATTTCTGAGGGACAGTGATTGTTGGCCCAGAAAATTGTGCAATGCAATCACTAAGCCTGCAACCATTGCCAGCTAAGATTGCACATTGCGCAATTCCAACAGTCAGCAGCCAGACTGGACTGTGCATTGCGCAGTTCCAGTAGTCAGCCAATCTCCCAGCAACCCAAACTGTGCCTTGTGTAGTCTTGGCAGTTAGTCTCCTGACCTCCCGACTAAAATTGTACAACCTTCATGATCAGTCATAGAGGTATGTTGCAAGTCAGTTCTCAAGTTCATTTTGGTTTTCGACTGACAAATTACTTGCCATGAGTGTTGCCATGTCTCTAGGTATTGTAGGTGTTCATCTGCCTCTCAACAGTGCAGGTATAATGGTTTCCAAGAGAGCGGAGTCGAAAACATTGTTCAAAACACACCTGGAGATGTAGTTAATCAAATGTGTATGAGCTTGCCTAGTCACGAAGATATCAAGTTGTTCATAGACAAGGACATCAAGATATGACAACAACAACATCACAACAAGCAGCATCATGAACAGCAGCTGAAGGCAGCATATTGAATGCAATGAATGCAACAAATGTAAGAGGAAGGTTGTTGACAACACAGAGGCAAAACAAAGTTGCAAGCTCAAGCAGATCCACTAATAATGAAAGCAACTTTGCAGACTCAGGATATGAGGTGATGAAATGTCATAAAGATCACCCGAAGACAGAGAATGGAACAAAGAAGGAGTTGCATGTGATGAAGTAGCAACTCAATGAAGAACATGAAGTTCTATAGGTAGACGAATGAGTTGCAGCAGGAACATGAACAACAATGAGTGCAACATGCAATCACGGATGAAACTGCTCCCATACAAGTTAAAGATCCATCCCAGCAGCTAACCCAACGCAGACATGATGAGCAGTGTTGTTGATCGCGTGCAAAGGATTCAACATCATGCATTTCATTGTGTGCATGCATGCAATCCAACCCTTTCAGCACACTCACCAAGGAAAAGACAAGAAACAAGTCCAACTGGAGTTGAACATGTACTTTGGCAAGTTAATGCGCATGACCACCAACACATACTTGAAGATCAGCACAGACACTACGCATCAGTGTGTTTCTGGTTTAGTTGCACCCAAGAAGACCATGCGCATGTTATCAAACGAGTTGGATGAAGGCGCCGAACCAACGCACCAGTTGCAACGGAGGCAAGAGTTTGCTTCAGCAAGATGTCACCATGCGGTGCATGCACACCATAACGAACGACCAAGCTTGGCATCAACTCACCACCTTCACCATCGCAAGCATGCCAAAGATTTGGTCTCATCACAACGGACCAAGTGTGAGTGATGTCTTGCATGGCTAGCTCAAGCCATGTTGTCAAACATGAGTACATATGCATTGTAATGTAATGTCATGTCAAGTGTAAGTCAAATGTCAAAAGTTGGATGTAACGATCATAGAGTAAATGAAGAGTCATGAGGGTAGATGAACTGTCAGAAAGGGGAATGTCATGGGTCACCCCACCCTTGCTATAAATAGTCCCTCATAACTCATTGTATAGGCTTTTGGTCAGCCAAGCTTCTGATAAGACTATATTGGGGAAAGCTTGGACAATATTGTAACGCGCCTTGCTTCTCCACTACACAGAGCTAGTCCATCTCTTTGGAGGAGCAGGCGAATGTCGCTATAATGTTCCAATGTTAGGGCTAGCAGGTTTACATGGATGTATTATATGATTGGGACTTACACTTTTTATATAATAAGAGCCAACACATTTTCATGCATATGTTGTTATTATAGTTTGTTTATTTTGATTGCTTAGAAATGTATGTTGTTTAACTTATGTAGTTGTGTATGAACTGCTTCATGTGCGATTATATGAATATTGTTGCAAATGTGCTTTTGGTTTAACCATCACTTTGGATTTCCGACTGATCTACTTTCCATCTTGTGATACATCTTCGCTTGTGTGTTCCCTTCTCAGCTGAGTACTACTACAGGTTGCCAAGGGGCGCACTCATCTCACCCCCCATGTGTTAGAACCTCTTATTCACCTTGACTCACTGCAGCGGTCACACCCTTGCCACTGATAGAGTTATCTTACTTGCCTCTATGCAACATCATGGTCAAGGCATTACCTTACGACCCACTGTTGGGACTCGTACACCAAACGGTCTAAGGTCTAATTGGGATTTCTTACCAGGGAGATCCCCTTGACATGTTGGCGGGTCCAGCAACGTCAACGTAGACAAAAGACAAATCAATAGATAATGTGTTGGTAAATATTGAATTAAGGGTAGGGTTATCTGAATATGTTGATATGGAAGAAGGAAAAATTAGTCTTCAACCATTGGAATATGACGGAGTTACTTTTTGTTGTCGAAGGTGTCGCAAATATGACCATACTACGAAATTTTGCAATTTTCCTCTTAAGAAGAAGAAGGCCTTAAAAGACCCCTCTCATAATCAATCTTTAGCTACTCAACATCCTTTTGTTCCTCATTTTTCTCAGCTGAAATCCACTCCTCCCCATCTTCATAAGGACCATCTTACTAGAGCGATAGGCTCTCGTCAAGGTCCATATAAGCACGTAAAGGGAATTTTGCATGGGAATGATGAGAGTAACCCACTTCAAGTAGATGCTCTAGGAAATATTGTGTTCTCTTTCCTTGGTATGTCTTTCTCTTGTCCCCACTATTTCTTCTCTTGTCAATTCTTTTTCTAAACTTGGAAAAGATTGGGTTTCACTTTCTTGTTCATGTGGCCTATCTCTGGAATCTTATTCTTCGATCACATCCCTTAGTTTGCCTCAAGTTTCCTGTGTATTTCCTGTGCAAGCTGGTAGTCCCTATTCTCCTTTAGTCTCAGTTTCTAGAGCCCTCTCTGAGAATTTACCTGAAAATCTTATCCCCCATAATCTCCACAACAAATAAATCTTAACTCAACCAAGGGGATTTTTGGGGGATCCTGGGAAGGTTTATTTAAACTACGAGGTTCAAAATGGTAGAGGCTGAAAATCTCACCTCTCTAAGAGCAAAGAGAAGGCTTAATTTGATTGGTAGTTGGGAGACAACAATCTCTTAATGGGGTGCTTAGAGTAGTGGCTTCCTAGGGAAGAGTTTCCCAATGAAATTTCTTTCTTTTAAGTACAGAGAATTGGCAAGCTCCTCTAAAAAAATTGCCATTGAGAGACTAGTTCTCAATTACAATACATAAATTATGATATTGCAAGAAATGTTGGGTGAATATATAGATGTTGTCTGTCTACTAAAATCTTTATTTAGGTCCTAAATGCTCATCAACGTTCAGGTAACTTGGTTATTGGGTGGCATTCACATCAATTAAAACCTCTTAATTGCTGGAGTATTCGCTATGGTCTAGGGCTGAAGTTATTTTCCTCTTAGCTGGATATTTCTTTCTTTGTAGTAAATGTGTATGCACAAAATTTTATCATAAGCTATTATGGGACTCTTTCTTTGCAAATCCCTTCATCTTCAGAGATTCTTTGATTAGTGGGGGGGGAACTTAAATTTTTCTTTGGGAGAAGAGTCGTGGGGACCTAGGGTTATGCCTGACCACCTTTCTAGCTATTCTATTCATAGCTTGACTGCAAAGAAGTCTCTTGATATTGAACCTGCAAAGATCAAACCTACTTAGAGAAATCGTTGGATTGGATTAAAACGAGTGGCCAAAAGACTAGATTGGTTCCATATGGCAAACTCTTTGGTGGATAGGCTCAATATAGCTCATCAATGGATTGGAGACGGAGGTGGATCGTATCACTTAGCTATACTTATGGACATCAAAGGAGGAGTCAAAAAGCCCATAAGTCCTTTCAATTGAACTCATCCTAGCTAAAGGAAGAGGAGTTTTTCTCTCTAGTAAAAGAACACTAGGAATCCTTTGATCCTTTAGCCAGTCTTTCTATGGCTTCTCAATTTGAATAGAATTTAAGAAACATAAAAGAAAACCTTAAGGTTTGGGCTCATCATAAGAGGGAGAAAGAGGCAGAATATATTCTGAAAGTGGAACATGAACTCTGAGTTCTATCTAAGGAGGGGGAGGAGGGTTTTAACACAAATGATTAAAATGAATCTTTTCTCTCTCTTAAGAAAAGGAGGAGGGATATTGGAGTCTAGGGAAGAAACTTAGTGACTTAAAAGTAGAGCAATATGGTTGGAATGCAAGGATGAAAACACAAAGCTTTTTCATGCTTATGCCAAAGGGTGAAAATTGGAAAATTCCATTTGGAGCATGAAGGATCAAGAAGGCAGAGAGATCTCCTCATTTGAAGGATTTTCATATATGGGGAAGACACATTTTCAAAGCTTGTTTAGGGAGGTTGATGAAAATCCAATAATGGAAATGTTGTAAGTAGTTAAGTTATTCCTTGGATATGTAAATGAGGAGGATCAATATTCTTTATTAGTTGAGGTCTCTTTGGATGAACTAAAAGAGGTTCTTACCACTTTTCAAAAGGAAAAAAGTCTCGGTCCAGATGGGTGGGTGGTCGAAGCTTTTACGGCTCTATTTGAGTTGATAGGGGATAATATTCTCCAAGTGGTAAATGAGTCCAAAGAAAATGGAAGAATTTTGGTCACCTTCAACTCCACTTTTATTACACTTATCCCTAAGGCGAATAATCCTCCATATTTTGAATATTTTCAACCCATTTCTTTGCGTAACAACATTTATAAGGTTATAGCAAAAGTTATTGCCTGAAGAATCAAGCCATTCCTTCCAAGGTCTATATCAAAGGAACAATTTGGTTTTTTGGAAGGGAGGTAGATACATGAAGCTATTAGCGTAGCTCAAAAAGAATTTCATAGTATAAAAAATCACAAATTGAAAGCGAAAGTTCTTAAAATTGACTTTTATAAAGAATTTGACATGGTGAACTGGTTTTGTCTTAGACTTATTATCACTGAGATTGGGTTTCTGCCTACTTGTTTCAATTGGATCATGGCATGCATTCAATCTACTTCTTTCGTAGTGTTGATCAGTGGTTCAACATCACCATTTTTTCATGCCCAGAGGGGAGTGAGACATGCTTGTCCCTTATCTCCACTCTTATTTCTTCTCATTGTAGAAGGCCTTAGTCAATTACTATTTGTTGCCAAAGATCGAGGTGAGTTCCATGGAGTAAGTATCTTTCAAGGTCTTGCAAAAACTCACTTACTTTTTGTAGATGATATACTCATCTTTCATGATGGGTCTCTTCTGGATGCTAGAAATTTGTTTGAAGTTTTAGCAATTTTTGGGAATTTAAAGCAAGTGGCATGAAAATCAATGACAAAAAATGTACTATTTTCAACCAAAATCTAGGGTATGAGGAGATTATGCATCTTAGAAGATCATTTCTTTTTGAAATGAGAAGGTTTGAAAAAGGCCTAAAATTCTTGAGTTTCCATTTGAAGCCCAATGATTACACAAATGTAGATTGAATCTAGATCTTGGTGAAACTAGACAAAAGGCTTAAAATTTGGATCTTCACATGGCTTTCTAGGGTGGAGCATTTAGTCCTTCTGAAATCTATGCTGCAAGCAATTCCAGTATATTGGATGTCTCTAACATGGATTTCTAAGGGTAGTTTAGAAAAATCAAGAAGACTTTGTTTCTATTTTTTGTGGGCTAGCCAAAAGGATCATTAGGAGGCTTTTTGGGTCAAATGACAATGTATTTCTTGGCCAAAGCTTCTAAGTGGTTAGGGACTGAAAATTATTTTTCTCTTTCTCAGCAGCTTTGGCAGCGAGCTTGTAACCACCCCTCCCACATTTACCCACTTTCTCTAGGCTGCTAGAGTAAACATGAGTTGAGGGCTACTATGACATGACTCAACTCCTTAAGTACAGTTAAGGAAGTGGAATCGACAATACTTTATTGACCTTCCTCAAGAGCTACAAGACCCCTAAGAGCCAAAAAACCACTCCAAATGCCATAAACCTGAGTTAACTTGCCATTTTAGTGATTTGGACTCCCAGTCACTTCATAACAAGGCAAGTCAGTGATTGTAACCCTCCAGTTGCATGGATAACCCTGTCTCCCAATGACTGTAGTCTATATTTCCCAGTTTTGAGCATGCAACCCCAAAATCTGAGCCAATTTTTTAGGGCGAGGATCCAAACCTTTACCCAAAACTTGATAGAACTTTCCAGAATGATGAATGACACAAGGACAAGGCCATTAACACAAAACTTAGTTAAGAACTTGACCTAACCAAGCCTAACCATGACAAACATTTTGTCAAACACATTGTGAACATGTAATCTATAGGTTATAAATGCATATATGAACATAGGGGTCTCATACTTATCTGATAATCATCAAGAAGGCTTGATGCCCTCTCATAATATTTTCAATAACATCTATTAGGTCGCACATTTTATAACCATTCATTTACCAATCAAAACATGATAAGAGCCATAACTAGACTCTGCCATAAAACCATGCTTATAACCAACATATAACCAAAATAATAACAACGATAGAACAACCACTAAAGCCACATAATAACTAGTACATTTACTCATGAAATACAAGAGTAAAAGAGCTCTTATTAACATATGCAAAAGACAATGAAGTCAAGGACTTCTATGTAATACCCAACCATAGAATGGGTTAAACCAAATATTTCTTTCACGCAATCACCCCCCTGCGATATGCCAAGCACGAATGTGGGAGTCACAACAAAACAAACAGGGCTTCCTCAAGCTTTACTACAATCCCACCAAAACCAGTCAAGGGACTCCTAGGCCTGAAACCCTCACCTATACAACCAGGCTTTACCACAATCCTGCCATTACTGGTCAAGGGATTCCTAGGCCCAAACAAGGAAAACATACACTATCGGGCTTTACCGCAATCCCACCAAAACTGGTCAAGTGATTACTAGGCCCTAAACAAGCTTGGATGTCTTCAGGTTTCTTCACTAATACCTTGAGGAATTTTGCTCGTCTCCACCCTCGGGCTTTACCACAATCCCGCCATTACTAGTCAAGGGATTCCTAGGCCATTAGGAATTTTCCTGAGACCACCTCACCCAGTTCCAAAACCATCCAACAATCCAAAGCTCAACCACATGAAAGAACCCCATCACACCATGGCTATCCGAAAATGACGAGGCAAATCTGAAACCTGATTTTCACACCTAGAAAAACCCATGCCAATGACAACAAGAAAACTAAATACACACATGCATGTAACATGCATGCTAAATCTAGGAAGGAAATAACACATGCAACTTAATACCTGCAAGCAATCTCATTGTATCCACTTGATCCAACTTTTCCTTGCTTCCCTTTGCTTTATTGTCCTTCCTTTGCCTTCCTTTCTCCAATGCTAGAGTGCTCCAAGAATGCTCTAAGTGTGCAAGAGGATGAGAGAGAAAGAGAGAGCTCCAAAAATGAATTCACAAAAGCTTAAATTGATAAAAGTTGTGAATTGATCCTCATAAGCCTTTTTTATTATTGAGGCCTTTATTTTCTTCACTTTCCTCTATTTTCATTCAATTTCCTCCTCACACGCAACATGTGACCTTTCACCTTCCTTTTATCCTATTTTCCATTATTTTCATAAATAAATTGCCAATTAATGCCTCTTTGCCTTTTCAAAGCCTTTGCCATTGCCTTTGCCAATTTCCTTAGCCATAATAAACCAAATGAACACCCACTAAGATGTTTTGACCAACATTCAACTTGGAATATGTGTTCCATGACCTTGGTCTTATTTTGCCTTTATTAACTTTATTACATGAACTTTTGACCTGGGGTTGTTACACAACTATGATTGGCGATTAATCTCCTCAGACAATTTATGGACTCAAGTGGTCATTCAAAAATACATAGCCCCTTTTACTCTAGAGGAATGGATCTGCCTTAAGGTGAAACCTTGACTGAATATTTCTATAGTGTGGAGTGTTGTTTTAAATTGCTCTGAGCTCATTAACTCAATTTTGGCTTGGAAAGTGGGAGATGGGCAGAAAGTTTGAATTGGTGTAGACCCTTGGACTTGCTGCAAATATTCATTCAGACTATCTCAGTCACATGTTAACTTGCTCCGGTATATAGGTTTCTCTAGGCTCAACCAAATTTCCCACCCCCACACTACAACTTGATGGCAGTAGGGCTAGATGTCAATAAGGGCCTTTGGGCTGGAAGGTGAATAGAAAGTAGAATGGAAAAGGTTCTTGATAACACTTCAGCTATCTCATGTTCATATAACTAAAGTTTATGATGAATTAGTATTCTTACATTCTCCCTCTCGAACTTGCATGCAAAAGCTTGGGTACCTTCATCTTAGCTTAGAGATCCAACAACATGAACCTGCTTGGTCTTGGAAAAGCATATGGAAAATAAAATTTCCATTAAATGCAAGAATGTTTATGTGGTGTATTATGCGTAATAAGGTACCCATATGGGACACAATGCAAAAGGGATTTAAGATTGGACATGTTTGTTGTTATTTATGTAGATATAATGAGGAAAACATTCAAATTCTTTTATGGAATGTGCATATATGGTACAGGTATGGAATATCTATAAAACTTCTTTGGGGACTACTTGTTCTTGGGAAGGCGCAAATCTGGAAGAGTGTTGGAGGTATTAGTTTCAAAATCCTGACACTATTTCATATAAAGCTTTACCTTTGATTTTTTATTGGGGTATTTGGTTGACCTGTAACAAATGCATCTTTAAAGATGTCCTCCCTCCTTTGGAAAAAAGTTGTTGTAGAAGTTTTATCAATACTCTCTATTTTCCCACGACCACAAATTTAAAAACAACCTCTTTAAGTTGTTGAGAATCTTGATCAATCTATTCCTTGGGCATATTTCGATAGGGCATCCCAAGGGGACACTCTTAAAAGTGGAGGGGGTTTTGTCCTTTTTCTTCCCTAACCCACTTCTTTCATGCCAAGACGGGTTTTCGTAGGGGAACCAACAATTATGCAGATCTCTTGGCACTCAAAGAATTGATGGTTTTTGCAAAAGATAAGGGACATGACTAGATTCAAGTCTTTGAGGATTCTTTTTTAGTCATCAAATGGGTCAAAGAACAACATTTGTGTCAAAACTTACTTCTTATTCTTATTTTAAATGATATTTTGAGGATCAAAAACTCTTTTGCCTATTTCATTTACAACCACATCTTTAGGGAGCAGAATGTTGTGGCAGATATCTATCTAGAGAATGTTTGGACATGGTTCAGGGGCCCTGGCACATCACTGAGTTGATAATGGAGGAACACTTTTAGTTTTATCATCGTCAATTCATGGATGAGGATGTTCCTGAAATTTTTGTTTAAAACCTGTTTCTAATTTTTTGGAACTCTACTACATAATTTTTTTGTAATAATGATAGGTTGTTTTGGATATTCAAAATATCCCAAGGCTGTTTCTTTTATGGTTTTGTTTGGGAGCTAATTACCTCAAATAATTTATGTAAAAAATCAGACATGTACTTAGCACTTATTGGAAAACGCATATACGTTTTTCTTCTGATGCTATAGCCTATATGGGCATATCCTCAGGAATATGCACTTGATAGTGTATATGTTGAACGTAATTTTATTTTGAATGAATAAAATTATGATTTTTTTTAGGAAAAAAATGTAATGAGTTCACAATAATGTTTTAATGTAATTTATTATTATAGATTTATTTAATGCAATATAATTTAAAATAAGTTATTCATTTAGAGGTAAGTATAGCCATAAAATTACATAAGTGAGAATGCAATATATTCTAAAAGTCATTCTTTCTTTCATTATATTTAATAATAGTTTTACTATTACTTGTATATTAAATTGCATACTATGATGAGAGGAGAGGAAGGGAATTCCAATTCCACTGGGAATACAAAATGAAAGTAATCAAATGAATCAAAATCCCTTGACCTTCCAACACCCTTCAATGCCAATGCCACATTTGGCATTTGATAAGTATTTCCAGTTAAAATAAGGTAACTAAAAGGGGAAAGCATAACTGGCTACAATATGAACAACCTCGAAATGTAACCTTTTAGTCCGTTATGCATGGAGCCACACTACATCATCGACCAACCCCATGTCAAAGCTCGAAAGGTCATTTGTTGCCCCATAAAGAATCTGTAATTAGTTGGCTACATGGTATAAGTACCATAAGCATGGTAAAAGTAGGGAAGGAGCAACATATGCTCGTGCCAATAACTACTATGCACCTGCGATGAATCATCGATGCTCCTTTATCTTTATTGAACCCTATGGAAAACCAGGTCTTAGAAAAGTGAAGGCGAGGTATAAACAACCTAGTTTGCTATGTTTATACTAGACTAGGAATAATTTCTAATTGAAAGAGTAGTAGGTGATTGATGAGGTTTGATTTAGGAGCATAGGTTTACTCGTGTGTCTTCCTCTACATCTTGTTGATTAAATATTTGTCCCACGACCAAAGCTCTAGTTATTTCTTTCGTCAAAGTATAGTGAATAAACAACACTAGGCACAGTCCCGCTAACGAAACCATAATCAGGAGCTATTGTTTGCTAAAATCACTTCAAGCAAGTAAGAGCTACCATGAATAAACAACATCATTCAAGTTAGGTTCGCCATAAATAACTTTGATTTACATATAAGGAAAAGAAAGAAAATCCAAATTAAACAAAAAAAAGAAGGATTAGACATTGCTTTACATAGAAAAAGAAAAAAAGTAAAAAAAGAAAGTTGAACTAAACAAAAAAATAAGGCTCGTGGGGTATCTATACTTCTCTGAAATAAATAATACCTTATCCTCAATAATAAACAAAAGGATATTTATTCATGTGAGGGTCTTTATGAAACATTAATGCTTAGATACCCATTGGCATAGAAAGCCCATAGAATATATGAATTGCGCAAAGGCCATAAAATAAGGATATTAACATGGAAGACCTGAAAGAATGATAATTTAGATAAAAAGGAGTGGTATCATGCCATGAGTCTAAGTCCAATATATTAATGGCATAAATATTGTTAATAAGAGTAGGTTAGCGAAATAAATGAGAAAAGGCCAATGGATCCATCCTCCTGGTTTCAAGATGTACCACATGGTATTTCCCCATGTGAGTTGAATCAAATGCAAGGTTTAGAGAAATGTTTTCCCATGACCATGAAGATCATAATCTAAACCATCAGAAAATGGAAAACCATTAGACTTCGAAGGAACACTCTCATCTATGGCAAGATAGAGACACTCTACTATAGAGGCTCAAATGTGTCAATATTTATGGGCTTACTTTATTGCTACTTTAGGTGGGATACATAATTGCATGAATGGATATGAGTAATGTTCATATTAAGATTCACTAAATAAAGGATAATGCTATATTTATCATTCGTAGGTTCTTAAACCATAAAATGTGCATACGGATCCAAATTTCGAGGAACAACATAAACACGCCCTTAAAATCAAAACTTGACATAGAAAGCATGTACCTCACTTAAATGCATTTGAGTCCTTGCGCTCCTCTACTAATTTGAAAATTGAAGTGCACACATGCAAACAACCTCTTAGAGTGCACATGCATATCAAACTGAGTATCTACAAGAATTTCTAACTCCACCTCTCCTAGCACACATGCACACCAAACAAATGATATATACAAGTAGACAAATATAAATTGAACAACATAAACTAGACTAGAACCGACTCATACAAACATAACATGGAGCTCCAAATACACGAACCAAACAAGACTAAAAAGACCACAACTCAACAACCCTAAGAGGAGAGGAAGAGATACAAGGGAATTCTAATGCCATTAGGGATTCAAAAATGAAAGTAATCAAAAGAATCAAGATCCATTTATTGTTACAATACCCTTCAATGTCGGTGCCACCTTTGGCATTTGATAAGTACTACCAACTATCTCTCTGGAATTACTAATTGATATATCAGAGATTTCACTTTTTGTTTCCAATAGAGGGATGGGATTGTAGTGTGTGAAAATATTCCTCTTCCAATGGAGGGTGATGTAGTCAAAGTGTAACACCCTCCTCCCACATTTACCCAAGCTAACTGGCCAATCGGGGTAAACATATGATGAAGAGTTATTATGATATGATTCAACTCTCCATGTACAGTTAAGTAACTCAATCTGACAAGACAAGAGCAATCTAACCTTCCTCGGGAGCTACAAAACCTTTAGGAGACAACTAACCCTTCCAGGTACCCAACCCCTGAGATAACTTGATGTTTTGCTGAAATAGACCCCCAATCGCTCCTTGACAAGCAATCCAAGTGACTAAGACCCTCTAATTACTCCCACAACAAGGCATCCATGCAACTACAACCTTTTTCAGGTAGTTTTGTGCCAACGACCGTGAATTCTAAGCCACTTTTTTAGGGCTAGGATTCAGGCCTCTGCCCAGAACTTCACGAAACTTCTAGAATTGATAAATAACAATGAAATAAGGCTACTAATGCAGACAATTGAACAAGGACTTGACCTGACCCCTACTAGCCATGCAGGAATTTCGTCAAACATACTTATTTGAGAATCATCAAGGAGGATTGATGTCTCCTCCCATTAGCTGTTTTTTTTATTATCTATTAGGTCATTCATTCATTAAAATTTCATCTACTAACCAAAACATGATGAGAGGCATACATCAAGATTGTCACAAAACATGCTTATAACCAGCAAATAACTATAGATATATCAATGATGAAACAATCATTAGAGCCACATAATGACAAACACATTTACTCATGAAATTGGTCCAGGTGGATATTCGTGGCCACCCACCAAGTCCACTTGGACCCCCACCATTGTTTCTTTCAAGTTTTCAGTTTCCTTAATTGTAGCATAGTTTACTATTTTTAGCAGCTTTTCAGGTTCTAAACTTACGGAGCCGTTTTTAGGTCCTAAACGATGTTTTTTGGGCAAACTGGGAACAACATGGGTCCATGGACCGATGTTGTTCTTCCCAAAGTTGTAGTTCTCGAATAGATATTTACCCAAACGGGGCCCATAGTTTGGTGTTTCATCTTCTAGGGTTAGGTTTTTGGATGTTTAGGGTTTTCCATTGCTTCTCAACAATAAATAGGCCTTCAAGCCTCATTGTAAGACAGTTCAGAGGCATGTAGCCACCACATCTCTTCTTGGAGATAAGCTACCATCACCCTAGCTGGTTTATTTCCATTTCAGTTTGTAAGCATATTTCAATATTTTACAGTAATGAAATGAAGTATTATTTCCATTGCATCTCTGTATTTATGGCTATCTCAGTAATTTGTCATGTTCCTGTTTAAATCTAGATCAGTGGTATCAAAGTGGTCTGATTTTTCTTTGCATGTCCCCAACGAGGTCGGGATATAAGGAGCTAGGTCTTGAACTGGTCGAACCTTTGCAAGACTAGCCTCACAAATCCCAACGACTTCTCATGGTGGATGAAAAGAAAGACGAGGGGGTAGGAGATCCTATCAAAATCTTGCTCGAAGAAGCCCTCTAGTGGCAAAGGAACGTGATGATGGACAACTTTGGCCAGATCCTTCAACGACTACCCAGAGGCGGCACATCAGCTTCCAACAACTACTCTGGAAATGCGACACCCTTTGAGGTACAAGTTAATTTTGAAATCCCCATCTTCAAGGGTCGAATAGACGTAGATGCCATAGATAAATGGTTAAATATGCTAGAAGGGTATTTTTCTATTCATGATTTTCAAGTCGGGAAAATATTATTTTCGCTCTTCTCAAAGCAGCCCCCCACGTCAAGGACTGGTGGGAAAGCTACTGCGAGCAGAAGGATGAAAGTACGGACTCACTATTTTTAGCCGCACCCACTTGGAATTCATTCCAAACTGCCATCAAGGAGCAGTACTACCCTATCGGAAGCTATGAGGATCAATACATAAAGTGGACCACGCTGCAGCAGGGAAGGGACCAAGACGTACCAGAGTTTACCAATATTTTCCATACCCTTCGCACAAAGTTGGGTATCTAGGATTCAGAGCAGCATTTGGTACACAAATACCATGGCTACTTGTACAAGTACAATCAGGAAGAAACAAAATTCCTTAATAGCTCTTCGCTTAGCACGACATACCGATATGCCGTCAAGGTCAAGAAAAAGTTTAAACAGAGGAAGCAAGACTTTGTATCTGTGAATCCAAAGCAACAGAAAGGTGCCCCCAAACCGCAGAATAAAGGATAAAGCTAAAGCAGGGCGGCCCAAGACAACCCGCCAAAGCTGCAAGCAAAGAACAGTGACGCGAAGCCGAAAAGGGACACGGGAAAGTGGTGTGAGTTCCATAAGAGCTCCACTCACAACACAAGTGAGTGTTGGGCCAAGCAGTCACTGGTGGTCGATCTAAGGGTTTCTAAATTAGATGCATGTTCCAACTTTGAGTCAGAACCTGACAAGGGGAATGACAAAGGGAAGAAAATTATTGATGCAAAGCCCAACGCCACCGTTGCCAACATGAAGATTCAGAAGGAGGAACCCGAAGATCAAGAGGAGGAGGGGCGTCTCTTTCATTCCCAGATGTGGGTAAAGGGCTCCCTGCTATAGTTCATTGTTGACAGCGGGAGCCAAAAGAACCGCATTTCAACAGAGGTCATGAGGCAGCTGGGCTTACTGACCACAACACATCCACTAATGTACACCATCAGGTGGCTTCACCAAGGATGGGATCTTCGCGTAAGCCAGTAGTGTTGCCTTCCATATAACATCAAGCCCTTCACGGACGAGGTATTGTGTGACATTGCTCCCCTTAATGTTTGTGATGTATTATTAGGACAACCATACTTGTGGAAGCGACATGCTGTGTATGAATCAAAGCCCCGTGCTGTTATTGTTACTTTGGGAAATAAGTTTTACAAGATATTAGAGGTAGCACCACCTACCACCATCTCTTTGGTTATTGCAAAACAATGCAGTAAGCTCATTTACAAAACTGGGAAATTTGTTTTCTTGATGTTACGCCCTCAAGGAAAGAAGAAGACAGTGGCCACGACCTCAAGATAGGTCCCCTCCGCATGACAAATACAGATGGACAAGATCATGGAGGAGTACGAGGACATCTTCACCTCCCCCGCAAGGGTTCCTCTGCACTTTCAGGTCAAGCACTCCATCGATCTGACCCCAAGAGTGTCGCTTACCAATGGACCAACCTATCGATGCTCCGTTCTGGAGAATGATGAAATCAAGAGGCAGATTCAGGAGTTGTTGCAGAAAGGTCACATCTTTCCCAATTCATCACCTTGCGGGAGCTCGATCGTGTTGGTATAAAAGAAGGATGGTGTTAGCGTCAGTCAGTTCAGCCTGTCACCAGTGATAAAATATGCTCTTACAAGGTGTTGTTAGGGTGTCAAGTCAAATTTTTGTCATTTCAGTGAGTCTTCAAATAAAAATTTGGTCACTAGTTGTTGTGTCTAGGTCACTGTTGCTCCCTTCACTTAATTATGGTCTTCATCACTCATCATGGTCATTGTATTCTTCGAGGTATCATATATTCATTAAAGTGTCTTGGGTCATGAAATGGTTAAATTCCTCATTTTAGGTCATGGTCTAGGGTTTCACTCCATGTGTCGTCATGATACCATATGTCAAAACAAAACATGTCCATCATGTGATTAAGTGGTTAAATAGAGTTAGCAGCTTAGTGAAATCAAAATAAAGGTAAAGGTAATATTTAATTTCAAATAAGACAATGTTGCAGTACACTACCTCGCCTCAACATTCCTTATAGGGACATGTTTGATTCAAAATATGTTTTTGACCCAATGGAGAATAATTTACAAAAGTGAAGGAGGTTTTTGTCCATTATAGTCCAAGGAACGAAAACCTCCTTAAGTTTATGCACAGGTGTTATTATTTGAAATAAACTCCCAAAATACACTTGCTACGAGAGAGTTAATGCACTTCTAGATAGCTTTACTTCAAGACAGTTTTTTAGGGGTTTAGAGCAGGTGTTGGTAGTTATTAAGGACTCTATTGTGTAGCAGACATCCTAAGCTTTCCAATGGTAACTTTAGATCATGATTTGGATTAGTGAAAGGCATCCAAAAGTGCTATTCAAGTTGGAGCTTCTCTTTTGTCAGAGAAACCCTGAGTTTTTGGAGCGACCTTGGGAAAATCAATTTTTCTCCCTCATGGAGTGTCCACATTACATGGTTGAGGTGTCCATATTATATCAGACTTCACGAGCTTTCCAACGAGCTATCAAGCTCTCAATTTGGAGCGTTTTAAGGCCTCCAAAAGTGGTTTGGAAGATGGTGTGGTGCTTCTGTGAACTGCGTTGCGCGCAGGACAAAGTGCCCAGAAATCCTTCAAAACTCTCCCAAATCTCAATTTTTCACTTGAAAGCTTATTTTATTGACTTCTAATCCAAGGGAAAAATCACTCTTCCATTGTTTCTTCACTCATTTTCATCAGCTTACAAAGTTCATATCCACCTTTTTGAAACCTCCTCTATCATTTTGTCTAAATCCACCTTCACATCACTTCATTTCCATTCAGACCTCACAGTTTATTTTTCATTCAAATAGAGGTGGGGTCATCTATCAAAACAATGGAGAAGACTAAACTATCCAAACCTGAGGTGACTAAAGTGTATAAGAAAGGGCAGAGGCTTGTGTTTTCTTCTCACAAAGAGAAAGGGGCCAAGCCTTATTCATCGACAAAGCAGGAATTGACAGCAAAAGAGAAAGACACAGTTGAGCATGAGTTTGAACTGGTTGATTCGGAGGCTAAGGATCATACTTCGAACATGCGATAGACAAAGAGGGATAAGGATTATCAAATCAAGGAGCTAGCAATCAATTTGGAAAGAGCAAAATATGTCATATCATTCCTTGAACAAGAAGACAGTCAACTCAAAGCAAAGTAGTTGATCCTAGAAAAGGAAAAAGCCAAGTTATTGCAGAAAGTCGGCAAAGGTAAGGAGATCATGAAATCAAGTGAGCTTGAAGTATCAGAGGTGACAGGAAAAAGGAAAAGACAAAGAACAAGAGGCCTCAAGAAATCTTTGAAAGAGGAACAAGAACAAATTCTGCTTAATGAGGATCTTGACCTAGAAGATAGGATCACCCTAGAGGTTCATCAAGATAAGGAATATTGGCTTAATAAGGTGAATTAACACTTGGAGAAGCTCATTGATAAGGCAAACAGAGACAATCAATTTCTCAGACACATGGCACATCACTATCAAGCTCAAAACATGATTGTCAATGTCAAAGTGAAACAACTTGAAAATAAGCTCAAGGAGGCCAAAAAACATCAAAAGGATGAGGGAAACTTGGAGATGCTTGATGAAGCATCCATGAAGCTATAGAAAACCTATTTTTACAGCTTCCCTCCAATTTTGAGCAAATTCTGAGCATTTTGAGTTTTTTGACAAATTTTGGTCTAAGTTCAGAAATTTTGCTGCTCCAGAAGCGCAACACCTTGGCGCTACACTTTTTCCTCATGCCTCCATTTCAGGAAAGGTCTACATTTTTGGAAAGGTCTTGGCATCCTCTAAAAACCCATTTTCCCTGATTTTGCAGAGGTGGCTTAGTTTTGGAGAAAAGTACAAAAAAGTGGCAAACAAATAGCATTCTGGACCAATTTTTGACAGACGCTGCGCTTCTGGAGTGACTTTGGGAGAATGGATGTTTGAAGGTCTTCCCATGCTCCAAATTCAGAAATTCAAACTGTTCAAGAAACTAGACTTGAAGGGCTAGTTGACCATTCTCTCAGATTTTCATTTTGACCCATTAAAGGCACCTAAATAGCAGCACAAAGTTGGCGCTGTGCTTCGTCACTTTCTATGTTTTTATTTGTAAAATTTCACTGTGTAAATTTCTAGTTTCTAGTCTGACTTGGTCAAAGTCAAGATTCTCTATGTAATGGCACAATCTATGAGGCTAGGTGATGTGGCATGAATAAATGTATATCATAAGTTGTTTTTGATGTTTATTAGGCCTCATAAAAGAAGCAAACTCCTAAACAAACTCTTCATAAGGTGTTTGAGTTGCACCTTCTCACACTCACTTATTGGTTGAGAGAATTTTGGAGTCAGTTCCTCCACCAAGGAATTCGAATCTTGACGGTGGGAAAGTGGTCTAGGAGAGTCTATAAGTATCGTTTCACTTTAGGAGAAGAAGGTGGAACTTTTTGTGTGAAGGAGGCTTGCATTGTAATCATCTTTTAGCTAATACAGATACAGGTTGCAGTTATTTTCAAGGAACTCTAGACCAGTGAGTTCATGGTGCTTGTACTTCATTCTTTTTGTTTTCTCATGGTCTAAAAAGATTTATATACATTATCATCTCTTCTTTCTATGA
>APFE030590391.1:305923-390806 GCA_000404065.3 Pinus taeda | reverse complement strand
TTGAACATTTTTCTTCTTGATATGTCCTTCTATCTTGATAGTTTGAGGAGTGGTAATTTTGACCAATGAATTACATGATATGGTTGGATTCATTTCTTCTTTCTCGATGTGATATTTCACTTCTTGCACCTTTTTCTTCATCCTTCTATCTTGAGAGTTTGAGGAGTGGTAATTCTTGCCAATGCTTTACAAAATATGATCTGATTCATTTCTTCTTTCTCTGGGGTGGGGTCTTGGCGTATATCCTCTTCTTCTGATGTTTCTTGATCATTTTCTTCCTCCTCTTCATATTCTATGTAAAATAATTACTTCTCAGCACACTTATGACCTTTAGTGCATTTGCTATCACCAACTGTAACAAAGCCCTTTTGCTCTTTTTTCTTCCAATTGTTGTGGTGTCAACCTTATAGGTTGTGGAAGGCTAGGCACACCACTTCCATCTTTATAGTTGTGAGTCGTATGCTTCTTGGTTGCCATAATTTTGCTTTCCATTTTTCTTGCTAACCTGAATTCCTTCTCTAATGAATCAGGTTCCCAAAGGCGAACATCATGTTGGATATTATCCTTTAAGGACCCTATGGACACATCAATCCTATGCTCCTCTGGAATATCTTTTACCCTTATGTTCAGTTTTTGGAACTCCTCAATGTGCTCCATTATTGAACCCTTTTGTTTGAGACTTATCAATTGGCTAAAAAAAGTGTTGCTTTTTGTATCTTCATAATGTGCCATCAATTCTTCGGTAAAAATTGCCCAAGTGATAAATTGTTTACGAGAGCAAAGCCATTGATACCATACAAACTGATTTGGTTCCAAATATAAAGTTGCAATACGTACCTTTTGTGTTTTGCACATTATTGAGATCGAAAAATTGCTCCATCTGTAATATCCATGTTGCGGGATCCTTGCCATCAAACTTCCTCATATCGATTTTTGGAATATGGTGGGTCTTCGATCCAACATTAGAGTCTATGGAATCATGATTAACATTTCTTTTGTTCTCATCATGAGTTTCCTTTACTACCCTTTCACCCTTAGTGACCCTTTCTTGTAGCAACTTATTCATATTTATCTTCAATTCTTCCATGTCTATTTTCAAATCTATCTTCAAATCATCCATCTTAGCTTCCACATCATTCATCTTAGCTTCTACACCTTTCTTTAAACAATCCATCTTAGATTATGTTCCTTTTTGTGGAAGTGACACTTGTTGCACTTGGTCTTGTAATTTTGATATATCATGTTGAATTTCTTCCTCTTCTTCACGAGTCATGCAAGAGCTTTCAGGTCGCCTACTAGGTGTTTCCATTTTCTTTCTTCGAGGCATCAATTACTGATGATAATTCTTCACTATGCCCTTTGAATTCCTTCAAAATAAATTTTCAAACCAAGCTTAAGCAAATATTTTAAAAAATATACACACCCTTTTTCACTTTGTAGGAGCTCAATATTGCCTCTGATGTATCCCTATAATTACGGATCATCCAGTTCTAAAATTATGACTTACGGTAGCCCTCTGTGTCCTCTTTCCAATGCCACCATTCTGACCCCAATTGGATTCTCCAATGAAGAGTTATGCCAAATCTCCCACAATGACCTGATTATAGACTAATTCAGAAGAGCGAACTTGTACAACGTTCCACGAGTCACTTTTTCGACCTCTGACTCTAAAAAATATATAGAAGAAACTATAGTCCGTCCTTTTTCTACACCTTTTTACAAAATTGCAATCCAATTCTCAGAGAAAAAGTTATGACAATTTTCCCCAGGTCACCTGTTTGGAATGTAATTTAAGAGTCTGCAAAAAGACCAACTTCCTCAAATCATATCTCCACAATTATAGCACAACATGCTCTGAAATTCAGACCTGAGATTTAGCGTGATGTCTTCTCAAATGGGTTTTTTTTCAACTTCTGAAACGTCGCAGAAAAAAGTTATAGCGAAAATTCCACGATGACCTATTTGGAGCAGCGAAACCCTAGAATCCAAAGCTCTGATACCAAATGTTATGAAACCAGCTCAAGAAAAGATAGAAAAGATAGATCAACGCCTTAGAATTCAACCTCTTCAAGGGGGCAACCTCCTTTACATTACATAAATGAAAAATTCTTAGATGATACAAATGAAACGACCTCCTTTCTATATATATGAGTCTAAGGGGTCATAACATAATGAGAGCCTACATAACAATAATAATGTAAGGGCACAATAATAACAATAGTGGGCTTCTATGGGGCACAATAGTAACAATATGGACACAATAGGGGCACAACAATATTAATAAGGGGTACAACTACAATAGTAATGGGTTAATCACTAGTATTATGGGGACCCAACACTATATGGCCAAGTAAGCACGGAAACCTTACCATAGAGTTCGGTGGCTACACTGGACCAATTGGCTAGAGAAGGAAAACCATGTAACTGGTCTGGCATACTAGCTCATTAGCTGAACGAACAAGTAATGAAGGCTCAACAGTCACCCGGAGGTATGCATGCAAAGATTTACATGTCCACCTACATCCTAGATGTAGTATGTGCTCGATAGGAGTTCCTGGGCTTGGAGTGGGCATGGTCACCTACAGAGATTGTTGTGAACACATATTTCAAATTTTTGTCCAAACGCAGCTTCAAAGGAGTAATCACATGGTTGTCTGATCATTTTTTCACCCCTATGTACAAGATGATATTCGAACAGAGTCCATCATGCATGTCAAAGGAAGCAATGGAGGCATTGGTAGGAATTGCAGATTGGTATGCCTCACCATCCGACACTTTCATCTGAATGTTCAGTGTGGATAAGCCTTTGTATGTTCTGCCAAAGTTTTCCTTGGATGTAGTTGTCATGCAGGAAGTAGCATATCACATCTCGGCAGGATTGACAGCTAGACTGCATCGAAAGAAGAAGGAAACTTGGCCCACTCTTCCGTTGCAGATTGGGTTATATGAGATCCAGAGTAGCAAGAAAGAGGATGTCGAAGCAGAAATAATGAAGAAGTACCCATTCGACCTCCAAAGATACAATCTGTATGACCCACATTACATTATGAAGGATAACTGCATGAGATTCCAGTTCAATTGGATCCATGAGGCATGTCATTAGGCCAAGGAGGACCCATGGAGATATTTGCTTCTGTTTCTCCAAACCCAATGAACCGGTCGGCTTTGTTGTGGAGTGGTTAGCGAAGTAACATGAAGCAACATCACAGAGAGCACCAGAAGTAGTAGTAGTGGCAGTAAAGGCAAGCATACCAGTGCACGACAAAGGTAAGAGGAAGATTGTCGATCGCATGGAGGAGGAGAAAAGCTGCAAGTTTCAAGTAGATCCACTTGTAGAGAAAGCAACTACAGATATATAGGCAAAGAGGTAGCAAGGTGACAAGAAAATCATGCGAAGGCAGAAGGATAAGAAGAGAATGGACGAAGTAGGGAAGGAGTTGCATGAGCTGAGGGAGCAACTCTAAAAGGAAAAAGAGTAGCACAAACATGAGAGGGAAGTGCAGTAGCAGAAGATACAGAAGGGGGCGCAACATGTGCAAATATATGAAACATGCTCGTACAAGTAGTTGATGTAGAAATTCTACAAATTCTCTACAAATCTAGCTCTAAGACCATGTAAAAAATCTTCCTGTAGGTTAACCCGATAATGCAATATAACCAAAGTAAAATACTATAACCTACTTCTACAATCAATTTGAGGAAGCTTAAATATCGAGCAAGATCGAGCTGAACACATATAACCAGAAGAAGAAGAATCAATGCACAATACACATGAAAATACTTTGGGGAAAGCCTCAGCTAAAAATCTCACTATTTGTATTATCATGCAAGGTGGAAATACATAGAGATTATACAAAGCCATAGCTCTCACAGTGAGCTAGCTCTCAGTACAATCTTCGTAGATGCTCATAGCCAATCCTAGCTTCTCATAAGCCTTCCTCTCTACCCTCCAAGCTCCTATTTCCTTGCACTATTCCTAGTGAATGATTCTCACCTCACCAAGTGGAAAATTGTTCTAACACACTGTTAGAACTGCACAATCCTCAAGGAATCTTACCTTTACTGCATGCATGAGTTTCCTTTATAGGAAAACACATGCAATTGATAGTACATTGTCCTTGACATTTAGCTCAATTGGGTCTTTCTCAGAATAGACATGCATGAGTTACTGATGAGGGAATCTTCAGTTATCTGGAGTGCACAGTTGAGTGCATGAATGCATCAACTGACTGATAACTCACAATTAGTTCCTCAAATAGTTTGGAACTAATTTAACTAGACTTAACTCAGTTAACTGAGCTAACTAATTACAACTCAAATATAACTCAATATTATCTCCTTAATTAAGGGATAATCTCCTTAATTTAAAGGATAATTTTTGCATGAATTCAGAAAGACTTCTAACTTGAACTTCTCCAATTAATTAATCCATAATGAATGAATTAATTATTTCCAAGTAGCTGGTGAGACTAAATTCCATTTTAATTCACAATTTTAATTCAAGGACAAATTAAAATTGGAATATTCTTGTTGCCACATTTCAACACTCCCTCTCAACAAAAAAGGGATTATCTGCCACCCCGATCCTATCTCTATGGAAATCAAATTTACACTTTGACAATGCCTTCGTCAAAATGTCAGCATCTTGCTCCTTTGTCAAAGACTTTCGAAACGCGTCGACGAAAGTCTTTCTTATGTGATTTACGCTGAAGCTCTCCTTATAATCTTGCTCCTTTGTCGAAGTATATTGCAGCAATATGATCCTCCTCACTACATAGCCTTTGAGATGATGATACCTGATGTTGATGTGCTTGGACCTATCATGAAATACTGGATTCTCAAAGAGTTTGATGCAACACTGATTATCACAATAGATCATAGTTGGATCCATTCTTTGATCAAACAAACCAACTAGGATTTTCCTCATCCAGATGGCCTCACATGCTACCTGACTTGCAGCCATTTATTCAGCCTCTATCGAGCTGAGTGCAACCAACCTCTGTTTCTTACTATATGAGGAAACTGCCGATGACCCAAGTTTGAAAATCGCTCCTAATGTGCTCTTCTGATCTGATGGACTCCCTGCCCAATCTGCATCAGTGAAGCCCTGTAACTCGACTCCCTCTATCTTCCTGTACCATAATCCATACTGAGATGCGCCTCTGAGGTATCTCAATACATGCTTCTCTTCCTTTCAAAACATCTTGGTAGGCTGAACCACCGCTTGACTTAGCTAGTTCACCACATAGCAAAAATCTGGTCATGTGTTCACTAAGTACATCAGTGAACCCACAAGTTGCCTGTACACAGTAGCCTCTACTACTTCTCCTGAAGTAGCATCCTCCTTCCTCCAGTTACCTGCCAGAGGAGTCTGCATGGCCTTGCACTTATCCATGTGGAATCTCCTAAGTATCTTGTTGGCATACTTGCCTTGAGACACAAACAACTCCCCATCCTTCTGCCACACTTCCATGCCAAGGAAGTAATGTACAAGACCCATGTCTTTCATCTTGAATTCTTTGTCAAGGTCCTCCTTGCAAGACACAATCAACTGATCATCACCAGTCAATATGAGATCATCAGCATAAAGAACGATGATCAACAACTTACCTTCCACCACGATGTTGTATAGGTTCGCATCTGCTTCACTCTTTGTGAAGCTGAATCCAGTGAAGTAGTTGTTTATCCTAGTGTACCAAGCACGAGGTGCTTGCTTCAACCCGTATAATTCTCTCTTGAGTCATCACACATGTGACTCACAATTGAAGGTCTCAAAACATTATGTGTACTCTATGTACACCTCTTCCTCAATCTCTCCATTGAGGAATGTAGTCTTCAAATCCATCTGATGGATCTTCCAACCCATCTATGCTAATAGTGCTAACATAGATCTGACAGATGAGTACCTTGTAATAGGTGAAAAGGTCTCATCATAGTCAATCCCCCTTGACCTGTGAAAAGCCAGGGGCAACAAATATTTACTTATGCTTCTCCACACTACCATCAGCAACTTGCTTTACCTTGTAAACCCAACGGGAACTCACAACTGACTTGTTCCCCGGTCTCAGAACCACGTCCCAAACACTGTTATGAACTATGGAGTCATACTCCTCCACCATAGCATCAACCCAAATCGACTGCTGCACTTCTTTCTCAAAGGAAGATGGTTTAGTCTCAAGACATTCCCCAGCAAGGGCCATGTATCTAGTGTACCTCTCAGGTGACCTCCTTTGTTTGCATTGAGAAAATGGTGCTCCCACATTCTCTCTTTCATCATGCAACAATTTGTCAGCTTCTCTTGTGCACTTCCATCCATCTTTGGAAGAATCTGCTTGAGTGGATGTCTCCACTCCTCCATCCTCTGCATGCGGCTACTTCACATTAGTCTGAGGCTCCTCCTCTTAGGAACCAATAATTCTTCCATCGCCTATAGTTGGAGCTCCCTCTCAAGGGAAGCTCGCATGGCCTTCTACTCATCAAACTTGAGATCTCTGCGAACCATTGTCCTTCGACTAGTAGGCAAGTACACCCAATAGTTGTGAGGTGTATTAGTGTACCCCACAAGAATCCCCAACTCTGTTGTAAGCTCAAGCTTCTTCCATGCATCCTTTGTCACATGGAAATATACCGATGAGCCAAAGATCCTGAAGTGACCCACATCTAGTCTCTTACTAGAGAAAGCTTCCTCTGGTGTCTTCATCCCAAGTATGCGATGTGGGCTTCTATTCCACAAATAGACCATAGTGTTGCATGCCTTAGCCCACAAGTGAAGTGGTAGGCCTGGGTCATGCAGCATCGCCCGTGTTGCCCCTACAATAATAATTTTCTTCCTCTTGGGCACCCCATTTTGTTGTGGGTTATGAGGTGTCTTCAACTCCCATTTAATTCCTTCTGCTGCACAGAAGTTCTTAAACTCTTGAGAGACATATTCTCCACCGTTGTTGCTTCTCAAGGCCTTGATCTTCTTCCCTTACTCTTTCTCAACTAAATCTTTGAACTCACAAAAATTTGAGAAGGTTTGGTCCTTCTTTTGCATGAAATAAATCCAACATTTACAAGAAAAATCATCAATGAAAATCACATAATGCCTTTGCTTCAAAGTGGACGCTGTCAAGAATGGTCCACACATATCAATATGAAATCGCTCTAAGATTTCCTTTTCTTGACTGTCTCGATCATGAATGGAAGACTTGGTGTACTTTCCCAAGGTACAACCTTTGCATATGTCAACTTACTCAAGTTTACCTTTGGTAAGTCCTATAGATATCAGCTGCATTATCTTTAAAGCCCCATGATGCAAATGGCCCAACCACCTGTGGCACAACTCACCAATATCTTGGCTTTGCATCAATTATGCTTTTGTATTCAATGCTGCATAATCATCTACCTCTAGTTTATAGAGATTCTTCACCTGAATCCCTATCCTCTTGGTCTGAACCGTGGCTACGTGTCTTAGGAACACCTTTCCTTTACTAAAGACAACATCGTAGCTTTTGTCCTCCAACATCGCGACAATACCAAGTTCTTCTTCAGTCCACGCACATACTTCACATCTGTCAAGGTGATAGGAGTTCCATGCTCCCTCTAAAAAGAAATCATGCCCACTTTTGAAACACTATACTTTCCATCGTCACCCATCTCTATGTGCATCTTGAGGTCTTTCTCCTCCAAGGTACTAAATAAACTATTATCATCGGTCATGTGGAATGAGGTTCCACTGTAAATATATCAGACACAACCCATCATCGATGACACCATGCCTATGATGAGGTAAAGTCCATTTCGAACTAAGAGGCTAATGCCTCACCTTCCATTCCTTTCGAGGATCCCTTCTTAGACTTCTTCGATGGGAAATTAGTTGCATAATGTCCCATATCAATTTGAAGTATGATATGAATTCGATTTACACCTACAACCCTAAACTTCAAACTTCAAATTCTCTTCTCAGTATACTATTCACAGCTCTAATAAACTTGGCTCCGATACCATGTAGAAATTCTATAAATTCTCTACAAATCTAGCTCTAAGACCATGTAAAAAATATACCTGTAGGTTAACCCAATAATGCAATATAAGCAAAGCAAAGTACTATAACCTACTTCTACTATCAATTTGTGGAAGCTTAAAGATTGAGAAATATCGAGCTGAACACATATAACCAAAAGAAGAAGATTCAATGCACAATACACATGAAAATACTTTGGGGAAAGCCTCAGCTAAAAACCCCACTATTTGTATTATCATACAAGGTGGAAATACATAGAGATTATACAAATCCTTAGCTCTAACAGCTATCCAGCTCTCAGTACAATTCTCGTAGAAGTTCATAGGCAATCTTGGCTTCTCACAAGCCTTCCTCTCTACCCTCCAAGATCCTATTTCCTTGCACTATTCCTAGTGGATGATTCTCACCTCACCAAGTGGAACACTGCTCTAACAAACTATCGGAACTGCGCAATATTCAAGGAACCTTACCTTGGCTGCATGCATGAGTTTACTTTATAGGAAAACACATGCCATTGATAGTACATTGTCCTTGACATTTAGCTCAACTTGGCCTTTCTCAGAATAGACATGCATGAGTTACTGATGAGGGAATCTTCAGTTACCTGGAATACACTAGTTGAGTGCATGCATGCATCAACTGACTGATAACTCACAATTACTTCCTCAAACAGTTTGGAACTAATTTAACTGTACTTAACTCAGTAAAATGAGCTAACTAATTACAACTCAAATATAACTCAATCTTATCTCCTTAATTAAGGGATAATCTTCTTAATTTAAGGGATAACTGTTGCATGAATTCAGAAAGACTTCTATTTAGAATTTCTCCAACTAATTAATCCATAATGAATTAATTAATTATTTCCAAGCAGCTGGTGAGACTAAATTCGATTTTCATTCACAATTTTAATTCAAGGACAAATTAAAATTGGAATATTCTTGTTACCACATTTCAATAGTTGATTCATTAGAACAGTTAGCATCAAGTGAATAGGGTGAACCATCGCAGGGAAAGACTTCACTCATGAGATAGAACAAGCACTTCAACAGCTGGATGCAGACATGGAGCAGTAGGAGTTGGAACAAGACACTGACCTCATGCCTCAGCACAAAGAGTTCAACTCACCTGCTTCAATGCATGCAAATGATGAGCAAGTCTTAGATGACCAAGGAGGCACTGAGATCCTTAGTGATTAGCTAGAAGAAGAGATGAACAACATCTCATTTGACGAACCCCAACATAGATTTGTAGAGTCTCACAGAGTATTAACTACAGAGGATCAAACATCTCCTACACAAGTTGAAGAATGAGTAAGTGATTGTGGTTGATGTGTGCAAACATCCAGCTTCCTTGGCAAAATGCAACCAGAGTGTATGCCGAAGCCACTAGCTCAAGTGTTCACTTCCTAATAGTTGAGAATGAGTTAATAGCAAAGGAACTGGCCAAACAAGGAGGATACTTGGTGACAATATCTACTTGAGCTGAGCTCAAGAAGGAAATACTAGCTGAAGTATTTTCCCTCGACACAATTATGCTAACATTGAACTCCAAGTTTGGTACCGTGCACAAGGCAGTTGTCCATCTCAACGGGTGGCAGCAACGATGTGCTAGAAGAGCACGTATCTTTATGAACTTGCATGTTGTTGTTTATGAAATGCAAACATGGATAATGAAGTACAAGGGAGCCCCACTTCACTTGCCTAAGATGAGGAGGGTTAATGCAGTTGAGCTAAAAGCATGTATCCGAAGTCAGATCTAGAATAATGAAGAACTCTTGTAGTTCCTCACTAGCATATAGGCTTCCCATGCACGAATATTCAAGAGTATGGATGTTATGGTGTGCACACATGTGATCCAATCACTTGGGACTCTCACCCAAGTGAAGACAAAGAAATAGGTTTGACTCGAGCTTAACTGGTACTTCGACGAGTTGATGCACATTGCCACCAACCAAGACTTTCCCATCAGTACAGACATCATGCACAAGTATGTTGCTGGTCCAGTGACCTTGAAGACAATGATGTGCATGTTTTCAAATGATTTTGACAAAGGAGCCCGAGCAGTGTACCTAGATGCTATGGAGGCTAGGGTGAGGTTTCAAATAGATGTTACTGCGGAACACACGGACACCATCAAAGACTATAGATCTTGGCATCAGTATGTTATTTTCGATCATCATGAAGATGTTGAGGAGTTGGACTTCCACTGCATGGAGCTAGTCGATCAACTAGAAAATTGCACAATGCAATCCCTGAGACTACAGTCAATCCCAGCTGGAATTGCACATTGCGCAATCCCAACAGCCAGCGGCCAGTCCGGATTATGCATTGCGGAGATCCAACAACCAGTCCTTCCTCCAAAGTAGCCTAGATTGACTTTTGTGTAGTTATGGTAGCCAATCACCCAACCTCCCAAAAGAAATTATGCAATCTTTCCCATTAGTTTCCGAGGTATGTGTTGTGTCATTCCCCGAATTTTATTTGTTCCCACTGATAGATTTCTCACCATGCATGTTGTTGGTCTCCAAATCTTTCAGGTATTCATTTGTCTCAATGGCTTCCAAGAGAACAGGATCACAGGACATTGATGGAAATGCAGTTGGAGCAACAGTTGAGCAAGTGTCTTCTAGTTTGCTGATCTATGAAGATACAAAGTTGTATCTAGACAAGGACATCAAACTGAAGTGGAAAGATGTCAATGATATATTTGCAAGCACTTTTGGGGAACACCTCAAAGACCGTCAAGTGTATGTGAACATTCACAAGTCTGGCTTGTACCGGATTGCATGCAAATATCCCGCGTTCCCATGCGTGGACATGATACATTGGATCATCTCTCACATCAATCCCAAGACGATGACCTTGAGCAGTGCCAGTGGGACGAAGCTTTTGACCTTCTGGGAACAAGGTTATGATGAGATGTATTAGATTTCAGAGCACATGACTTTCATGGAGACTCTGTTCAGCTTACCCAACAACAGTGCTAACTCCAAAGACATTATGAAGAATTGGGTAAGGGAGCCAGCTCGATTTAGGTTGACACACAACTAGATCTACATGACAAAGATACTAAGGAAGGCATACCAATACTTGATCATATTTTCTTGTCAATTGTATGTCCAAGCAAGCATGGAAACCTTCCCATAGAGTTGGGTGGTTACACTAGACTAATTGGTTAGAGAAGGAAAACCATGTAACTGGTCCAACATACTGGCTCATCAGCTGAAGGAACAAGTAAATAAGGCTTGACAGTCACCCAGAGGTAAGCATGCAGAGATTTATATGTCCACCTACATCCTAGATGTAGTCTATGCCCAACAGGAGTTCCCGAGCTTAGAGTAGGCATGGTCACTAGCGGAGACTGCTATGAACACATATTTCAAGTTTTTGTCTGAATGCAGTTTCAAAGGAGTAATCACAAGACTCTCCAATCATTTTGTCACCCCTATGGACATACTTGTCATGCAGGAAGTAGCATATCACATCTTAGCAAGATTGAAAACTAAATTGCATCGGAAGAAGAAGGAACCTTGGCCCACTCTTCTATTGTGGATTGGGTTATATGAGATCTGGAGTATCAAGCAAGCGGATGTTGAAGCAAAACTAATGAAGAAATACCCATTTGACCTCCGAAGCTACAATCCGTATGACCCACATTGCATTGTGTAGGATCATTGCATGAGAGTTTAGTTCAACTTGATCCATAGGGCATGTCATTGGGATGAGGAGGACCCATGGAGATATTGTTACAGTTTCTTCAGACCCAATGAACTAGTCAGCTTCATTGTGGAGTGGTTAGCGAAGCAACATGAAGCAGCATCAGCAGTGGCAATAGAGGCAAGCATACCAATGCGTGACAAAGGTAAGAGGAAGATTGTCGATCACATGGAGGAAGAGAAAAGCTGCAGGTTTTGAGCATATCTACTTGTAGATAAAGAAACTATGGCTATAGAGGCAAAGAGGCAGTAGCGCGACAAGCGAATCGCGCAAAGGCAAAAGGATAAGAAGAGAAAGAAAGAAGTAGAGAATGAGTTGCATGACTTGAGGGAGAAACTCTGAAAGGAATAAGAGTAGCGCAAATAGGAGAGGGAAGTGCAACAACAACAGATACAACAGGGGGTGCAACATGTGAAAACAGACGAACCAGTGCTCGTACAAGTAGTTGATTCATCAGAACATCTGGCATCAGGTGAACATGGTGAGCCATCTTAGGGGAAAGAATATGCTCATGAGATAGAACAAGCACTTCAACAGTTGGATGCAGACATGGAGCAACAAGAGTTGGAACAGGACACCGACCTCATGCCTCACCACAAAGAGGTCGACTCACCTGCTTTAATGCATCCAAATGATGAGAAAGTATCAGATGACCAAGGAGACACTGAGATCCTTGGTGATTAGCTGGAAGAAGAGATGCACAACATCTCATTTGATGAATCCCAACATAGAATTGTAGAGTCTTGCAGATTATCAACTCCGGAGGATCAAACATCTCCTACACAAGCTGAAGAATGAGTGATTGTGATTGATGTGTGCAAACATCCAGCTACCTTGGTCGATGCAACCAGAGTGTATGCCAAAGCCACTAGCTCAAGTTTTCACTTCCTAATAGCCGAGAATGAGCTAATGGAAAAGGAACTACAAATGACCAAGCAAGGAGGATACCTGGTGACAATGTTTGCCCTAGTTGAACTCAATAAAGAAATACTAGATGAAGTATTGTCCCTTGACACAATTACATGAGCATTGAACTCCAAGTTTGGTACCGTGGACAAGGTAGTCGTCCATCTCAACGAGTGGCAGCAATGATGTACTAGAAGAGCATGTATCTTGATGAACTTGCATGTTTTTGTTGATGACATGTAAACATGGGCAATGAAGTACAAGGGAGTCCCACTTCACTTGCTTAATATGATGAGGGTCAGTGCAGTTGAGCTGAAAGCACGTATCCAGAGTCAGATCCAGAATTATGAAGAACTCCCACAATTCTTCACTAGCATACAGGCTTCCCATGCATGAATATTCAAGAGTATCGATGTTGTGGTGTGCACATATGCAATCCCATCACTTAGGACTCTCACCCAGGCAAAGACAAAGAAACATGTCCAACTCAAGCTTGAATCATACTTGGATGAGTTGATGTGCATTGCCACCAGCCCATACTTGCCCATTAGTGCAAAAATCATGCACAAGTATGTTTTTGGTTTGGTGACCTTAAAGAAAATGATACACATGCTTTCAGATGAGTTTGACAGAGGAGCCCGAGCAGTGTACCTAGATGCTATGGAGGCAAGGGTCAGGTTTCAGACATATGTCACCGCAAAACACATAGACACCATCAAAGACTACAGATCTTGGTATCAATACGTTACTGTCGATCAACATGAAGATGTTTAGGAGTTGGACTTCCATGGTTGTCTAAGTCATAGTGATGTCTAGTTTGGCTTGCTCAAGCCGGTTGTGTTCACATGTGTACATGTGCATTGTAATGTCAAGTCATGTCAAGTGTAAGTCAAGTGTCAATAGAGGATGTAAGAGTCATAGAGTAGGTGAAGAGTCATGATGGTAGTTGAATAGTCACAAAGGGGAATGTCAGGGGACACCCAACCCTTTGTAATAAATAGTCCCTCATAACTCAATGTATGGGCTTTTGGTCATCCAAGTTTTCGATAAGACTATCTTGGAGAAAGCTTGGATAGTATTGTCATGTGCCTTAGTTTCTCCACTGCATGGAGCTGGTTCATCTCTTTGGAGGAAGAAACGGATGTGGCTGTAACATTCCAATGTTGGGGCTAGTGGGTTTACATGGATGTATTGCATGATTGGAACTTGTTAGAAAAATTATATATCTGACAGAGAAATGCAAGACATATAATATATGGAATAAACACAAACACATAAAACCAGAGAGACACAGATATATGTGGTTCACCTAGTTTGGGCTACGTCCACCTCGAACAGCCAGTCCTTCCTTTCTATTATCTAGCAAAATGAAGAGACACAACCTACAATAGATCCGTTGTAATATCCTTTGTTTTCTCTGACAGTCTCACCTATATGTTTCTCACTCTGAGAATACACATCTATTACACGACCTCAATACAATACCCTCATACAAAGAGAGGGGTTTCCTTCTAGGGAAAAAAACCCTAAACTAAACATAATTTCTACTATCAGATCATCTACCTAATGAACAACCCAGATTGACTAGAAATTACTATACTTTTACAAGGAAATTTTACATATGTTTTTAGCTTCAGGGGCGCTACCCTCGAAACCCCCCTGGGGGACTGCTGGACCCAAACCCCCCAGCTGGGGGGATTAGCCCCCCTGGACCCCCGCAGAGGGGACAAATCCCCTCCGCACCCCCTGCGTGGAGGGATGTACAATATTCCTGGGGTATACATCCGGCTGAAACAAAGACCTCTATATAATCATGCTCCACACCTAACAAAACTTACACTTCTTTATATAATAAGAGCCAACAAGTTTGCATGCATATGTTGTTATTGTAGTTCGATTGTTCTAGTTTCTTTAGCAATGTATGTTGTTTAACTTACATAGTTGTGTATGAACTATTTTTTATGCAATTATATGAATCTTGTCGTAGATGTGGTGTTGGTTTAACCATCACTTTGGATTTCCAGCTGACTTGCTTTCCATATTGTGATGTATCTCTACTCGTGTGTTCCCTTCCCAGCTGAGTATTGTTATATGTTGTCAAGGGGTGCACTCATTTCAACCCACCTATGTTAGAACCTCTTATGCACCTTCCTTGACTCATTGTAGTGGTCACACCCTTGCTACTGACAAATTTATCTTACTTTCTTCTGTGCGAAATCATGGTCAAGGCATTACCATATGACCCACTATTGGGACTCCTATACCAAATCGTCTGAGATCTAATTGGGAGTTCTTACCAGGGAGATCCCCTTGACATGTTGGCAGGTCCAGCACTGTCAACATTTCTGGCACTAGAAGGAGGGCCAGATGACAAGTTGTGTCCTCTCATCTAGGTTTGAACCTTTGCATACCCTTCATGGATTTTTGCACTCTTCTCCCTCAGCGATGTTTTCCGAATCATGAAGATGTCTCCATCATGGGGGAGTTTTTCAATCTCTTATCCACTTACACGTATGATGGTAAAGGAAAAGTGGCCTGGCCTTAGTACTTACATGACTTCCTTTCCATGCTTCATGATGAAGATGGGTGTTCTCACGAATACGCCAGCTTGCTGCTTGCACACACACTTTACAAATCTCCATGTCATTGGTTGCTTAGCCATCTGGCTAATAACATGCACTCACTTGAGCAATTTTGTGATCTTATTGAAGACACTTTCTATCTTTTTGATCCAGACCATCTTGAACGAAAACTGTTGCAGCAATGGAAGGCTCTGCATGAATCGGTTATTGATTTTGGTAGTGCTTCTACGACTTGAAGTTTCAAGCTCCGAGGAGCTAGATGAAATTTTCCTATATTTGGGACTGGTTTGAGTATTGCCTTAAGAAATCTTCCTGTCCCAAGAAGAATCTTGAGATCAAGCCTCGCTCAACATTCTTCATTGACAGAGCTGCACAATATCATGTGGATGTGGTCATTGTCTCGACTGACTCTCTGCCTTCCTCTCATTCAACAACCCCACCACTACTAAGTGATGTTAAGGATCATGCTCACACACCTGTTCATCTTTCACATTCTTCCAACATCACGTCACTCAATTTTCGTGCAGATTTGGTTGTGAGTCCTTCGAGTTCTCATATGCATTCTATTCTATGACCTTTGTCTTTGCACTCAGGTGTTCCTCCAGATGATATTGTCTTTTGTTTGTCCATTTCGGACTCTTCACTTATTGTGAATGAGGAACAACCCACCGACGGAGTTGGTGTTGCACAACCAACATGCATTGTCATTCATGAAGAGTATGAGTGGGAGCTTGAGCATCAACACTTGGCGAAGGAAGGCTCCCTTCTGTCTGAGCCCCCTCTATTATTTCCTCACATCTTTGGTGAACCTTCCATCCATGATTTCGCATGTGTGTCCTCATCCACAGATGCCCCCATTGTTGATCACTCACAGGACTCAATGGATGTTGGTCCATCATTCGATAATGGAGAGGATAAGCTATTCATTGAAAATCCACTTGATCTTTCATCTGTCTTTTGTGGAAACACAGAGGATGAGTTTGTTTGCTTTTCATCTACCCCTCTTTTTTATTCATCTCATCATGAGGATGTTGATGAAATCATTGATTTTTCTAATCATGGCAGTTGTGATCCATTTGTTTTCATATTTGATCACGATCATGACCCTATCACAGTTGATCTTTTGAATCCACTAGTTTATGATTATCTGATGAAGTTGAAACACCCAATATTGTTGAGGCACTTCATCTCAAGCTGATTGTTATGTTAGGCCCTCACTCTCTTGGGGTTAGTCTCACTTCTGATCATGAAACTGTTCAATCACCCAAGGCTCCTCATCACTCATCTATATGCATTGAAGATCCATCTCACACATAGATCATACTTCCTCCACTCGAACTGCACGATCCCATTGCTCATGCATTGGAGGAGTCTTACATTGTAAGCACACGTGTACGACACAAGTTATTTTTTCTTTCTTTTGCTTGCATGTCACAGTCAAGAGTATGCTTATGCTCTAAAGTTGCACATAGTGTCACACAACACCATGATAAGTCCATGGACTATTCTTCATGCACTTGCACCCACTTATGTCCTATGGGCACTGTCAAACATGAAGTGTGGTTTTCTTCATTGTTATATCTTTCTTGCTTTTTGTTTCACAAAACTGGGTTGCTTGTGGACCAAGCCTTCACCAACATGGGTCAACCAATGCACTGGTGGCCGCATTGGAAATATTACTTCACGTGATCAGGCCCATGCACCATTAGTGTAGGAGTAGGAGTAGGGTTTGCTTTCAGTCAATTTTCTTACTCACTTTGTTTGTTTGTTTATATGCTTTCTTGTTTTCTTACTTTCTTTTCTTTCACTTTAGCTTCTGCTCTTACTTTTCTTTGTTGTTTGTTAGTTTGCTCATTTCGTTCGTATGTTAGTTTCACATGAAATGATTGTATGACTTCTGAAACAAGTTGGGTGAAGTACAAGAGGGCTTGTATAGCTATCACTACTTGGTTATATGTCATCTTGCCTCTATATGAAGAACATGTTACATTTAGTCCATGATATGTCAAAGGAAAATATGTATTGTTTGAAGTGAACCTTGGTGAAGACACAACTCTCACGCGCTAACTATTGTCACCATCTCTAGTCAATTATTTTTGGGTTAACCCTTGACAGCTTAGTCAAGTAGAGTAAGATGAGGGGGAAAACCTTAAAAAGCATGTAAGAGATACAATAAACTACTTATCTACTGGAACAACCTCTTCCTCTCTCAATAAGTTGGGATCCCTCTTCTGCCTTTGAAATGAATAAGTGCTATGCACAATGAAAATGAAAAAATAAAAAAATGAAAAGTAAAAAAATGAAAAATGGAAAATGAGTAAGTGAAAGAAGAGAAAGGCTTCCTGCACAGTGAGTTGATGCAAGTAACTCTGCCAAGGTACTGACCAGGCTCCCTGGTAGCGAAGACATGCTTGTGTTCCTTTGTGACTCCATGGGGGTATTGTCTAGGCCTATTGGTAGCAGAGCAACACCAGAGATGAAACTAAGACTTTGATGACTATACTGCTTGTGCACCAATATACCCCTCAATCTGAATAAAAAAAACTATGTTTCCTTGGTTTGAAATGTTTGTCAATCGACCAAGAGCTCGGCAGATGCTACATCTTACAATCAAGCTAGTGTGAGACTGAGATGAGTTGAGAACTAAACAATACTTCCAGAGGTGTTAGACTTGCTTTTCACGAACAAGGTCCATTCAGAGAGCTATAGTTCTACCAGTGTGTCACCAAGTGTTGTAGTGGCTACAACCCCCTCCAAAATTTTTCCTTAGCCCATTTTGGGACCTCCCTACCAAACTTTCACAACACCTTGTCTTGCTTCATCAAGTACTCAATCTTCAGTGTTTTTCATGCCCAAAGGCAACCTATCGATCATAGCTTGATCCATTTCCCTCACAGGTTGTCCACCTGAACTTAGTCCAGCTACAAGATGAGTAGCTTCCGCAAGAAAATTATGCATTTCTAGAGGGCAACCAACCTTCCCTCCAGAAATTGTATAATTTTGTCAAGCAACCTGTTGGGCTCCAGAATTGTGCAATTTTTCTAGCCAACATTCCCAATGGTAATTGCGCAAATTTCCTTAGCAGGGCTACTCAACCCAGAATTTGCACAAATATGGGGAGTAGTCAAATGCTATGCCCAAAAATTGTGTAATCCCCTAGGGATGTCAGCCTAGCTCCCAACCAGAAATGCATGAGCAGTCTAGTTGACCGGTTCCACCCGGGACCAAGGAAACTTGACTTGCATGCATGCATGACTTGCTTTTTCCCAAGATAGAAAAAGGCGAAATGCAAAAGGCACCCCTTGATTCAGGGAGGTATTTTTAGCAGCCTGGGGTTACATGCAAAGTTGTTTCAGAAACTTCTCTCCAAGTGTTGCTTTCTCCTAGATTTGTGAAATGCATGTCATGAGCCCAAACTTATTTATTTGACACATTAGAGCTCATTATTTGACATTTATCTTGGAGCTCTGACATCCCACAACACATCCAGGACTCTTTGTCACATCTGACTTAGTTCTTCACGGGTAAGTGGCTTCAACTTGTCTTTCTCAGCATTTCTGTCGCTTTCTGTGTATTCACTTGTGTGAGTATTATTTGCTTGATTTCTTTGAATGCTTGCTATCGTTTACATGTCTACTAGCTTTTCCTAGTTCTATTTCAGTTTTTGTTGCTATCTCACTGTTGTCGCATGCATGAAACTATTTTGCATGAATGTTTAGTGAACCGGCGAATCGCTTCACCCACATGCATGTTGATTTGTTTGCTAAATCTTTCATTAATGTTTTACATGCACTTTCAATCAATTCTTCTTTCACTTAGTGTCACGATGCATTCATTGTCTTATTTTCTTTTAGTTGCTCATCGGCGAGTTGGGCCAGCCTTGGCCCGAACTTTGCCTTCACTGAGACTACATTGTGCAATATGGGGAAGGAAGGCTCTTCCTTCCTCTCCATAAATGCACATTTCTTCCCAACACCACCCTCTAGGATTGTTTTTAACATTTATGAGGGGTAGTGACTTCTGGCTTAGAAAATTGCACAATGCTGTCCCTGAGCCTACAGTCACTCCTAGCTGGAATTGCGCATTGCGCAATCCTAATAGCTAGTAGCTAGTCTGCATTGCACATTGCATAGATCCATCAGCCAGTCCTACCTCCCAGACAACTCAAACTACCATTTGTGTAGTTTTGGTAGCCAGTCACCCAACCTCTCAGAAGAAATTGTGCAATCTTGCCCATCAGTTTCCTAGGTATGTGTTGTGTCATTCCTCGAATTTTCTGTTTCCACTTACGGATTTCTCGCCATGCATGTTTCTCATCTCCAGATCTTTCAAGTGTTCATATGTCTCAATGGCTTCCAAGAGAATAGTATCACAAGACACTCATGTAAATGTAGCTGGAGTAGAAATTGAGCAAGTGTCCTCTAGTTTGCCGATCTATGAAGATACAAAGTTGTATCTAGATATGGACATCAAACCAAAGTGGAAAGAGGTCAATGAAATATTTGCAGGAAGTTTTGGGGAACATCTCGAAGACCATCAAGTGTACGTGAAAATTCACAAGTCTGGCTTGTATTGGATTGCATGCAGATATCCCGGGTTCCCATGCACAGACATGATACATTGGATCATCTCTCACACTGATCCCGAGACAACGACCTTGAGCAATGTTAGTGGGATGAATCTTGTGACCTTCTGGGAACAAGGTTATAATGCGATGTATCAGATGTCAAAGCTCGTGACTATCATGGAGACTCCCTCCAGCTTACCCAATAGTAGTGCTAACTACAAAGACATTATGAAGAATTGGGTAAAGGAGCCAACTCAATTCAGGTTGACACCCAACTAGATCTACAAGACAAAGATACTGAGGAAGGCATACCAATACTTGATCATTTTTTCTTCTCAAATGTATGATTAAGAAAACATGAAAACCTTCCCACAAAGTTGGGTGGTTGCATTGGACCAATTGGCTAGAGAAGGAAAACCATGTAACTAGTTCGACATATTAGCTCATGAGCTAGAGGAACAAGTAACAAAGGCTTGACAGTCACATGGAGGTATGCATGAAGATATTTACACATTCGCCTACATCCTAGGTGTAGTCTATGCCTGACAGGAGTTCTTGGGCTTAGAGTGGGAATGGTCACCGACAGAGACTAATGTGAACACATATTTCAAGTTGATGTACGAATGTAGCTTCAAAGGAGTAATCACACAATTGTCCAATCACTTTGTGCCCATTTGTAGAAGATGATATTCAAACAGGATCCACCCTGCATGTCAAAGGAATCAATGGAGGCATTGATAGGCATTGTAAATTGGTATGCCTCACCGTCCAACACTTTCATCCGAATGTTCAGTGTGGAGAAGCCTCTGCATGTTCTGCCAAAGCTTTCCTTGGATGTACTTGTCATGTAGGAAGTAGCATATCACATCTTGGCAGGATTGACAGTTAGACTGCATCGAAAGAAGAAGGCAACTTGGCCCGTTTTTCATTGCGAATTGGGTTATATGAGATCTGGAGTATCAAGCAAGTAGATGTCAAAGCAGAACTAATGAAGAAGTACTTATTTGACCTCCGAAGCTACAATCTGTATGTCCCATATTGCATTGTGAAGGATCATTGCATGAGAGTTTAGTTCAACTGGATCCACGGGGCATGTCATTGGGCCAAGGAGGACCCAAGGAGATATTGCTACAGCTTCTCCAGACCCAATGAACTGGTCGGCTTCATTGTGGAGTGGTTAGCAAAGAAACATGAAGCAACATCCCAAAGAGCACGAATAGTAGTAGTAGTGGTAGCAGAGGCAAGCATACCAGTGCATGACAAAGGTAAGAGGACGATTGTTGATTGCATAAAGGAGAAGTAAAGCTACAAGTTTCGAGTAGATCCACTTGTAGAGAAAGAAACTATGGCTATAGAGGCAAAGAGGCATCAACGCAATAAGTGAATCACATGAAGGTAGAAGGATAAGAAGAGAATGGAAGAAGCAAAGAAGGAGTTGCATGAGCTGAGGGAGAAACTCTGAAAGGAACAAGAGTTGCGCAAATAGGAGAGGGAAGCGCAACAATAGAAAATATAGTAGGGGGCACAACATGTGCAAATAGATGAAGCAACACCCGTACAAGTAGTTTATTCATTAGAATAGCTGGAATCATGTGAACATAGTGAACAATTAGAGGGGTAAGACTTCGCTCATGAGATAGAACAAGCACTTCAATAGTTGGATGGAGAAATGGAGCAACAGGAGTTGGAATAGGACACCGACTTCATGCCTCACCACAAAGAGGTCAACTCACTCACTTCAATGCATCCAGATGATGAGAAATTCTCGGATGACCAAGGAGGCAATGAGATCCTTGGTGATCAGCCGGAAGAAGAGATGCACAACATCTCGTTTGATGAATATCAACATAGAGTTGTGTAGTCTCACAGAGTGTCAACTCCAGAGGAGAAAACATCTCCTACGAAAGTTGAAGAATGAGTGATCATGAATGATGTGCGCAAACATCCAGCTACCTTGACCGATGCAACTAGAGTGTATGCCGAAGAAACTAGCTCAAGTGTTCACTTCCTAATAGCTAAGAATGAGAGAATGGAAAAGGAACTACAAACAGCCAAGCAAGGACGAGACTTGGTGACAATGCGCACCCGAGCTGAACTGAAGAAGGCAATACTACATGAATTATCATCTCTTGACACAATTATATGAGAATTGTACTCCAATTTTGGTACCATGCACAAGGCATTAGTCCACCTCAACGAGTGGCAGCAGCGATGTGCTAGAAGAGCACATATCTTGATGAACTTGCATGTTGTTGTTGATGACATGAAAACATGGATGATGAAGTACAAGGGAGCCCCATTTTACTTGCCTAAGATGATGAGGGTCAATGCATTCAAGCTGAAAGCATGTATCCAGAGTTAGATCTCGAATTATGAAGAACTCCCACAGTTCATCGCTAGCATACATGCTTCCCATGCATGAAGGCTCAAGAATATGGATGTTGTGCTATGCACACATGCGATCCCATCACTTGGGACTCTCACCTAGGCGAAGACAAAGAAACAGGTGTGACTCGAGCTTGAGTCGTACTTGGATGAGTTGGTGTGCATTGCCACCAATCCAGACTTTCCCATTAGTGCAGACATCATGCATAAGTATGTTGCTGGAATGATGACCTTGAAGACAATGATGGGCATGCTTTTAGATGATTTGGACAGAGGAGCCGGAGTAGTGTACCTGGATGCTATGGAGGCAAGCATCAGTTTTCAAACAAATGTCACCATGGAACACACAGGCACCATCAAAGACTATAGATCTTGGCATCTGTATGTTACTGTTCATTAGAATGAATATGTGGAGGAGTTGGACTTCCATGGTTGTCTAATTCAGAGTGATGTCTAGTTTGGCTTGCTCAAGCCAGTTGTGTTCACATGGGTACATGTGCATTGTAATGTCAAGTCATGTCAAGTGTAAGTCAAGTGTCAATAGTGGATGTAATAGTCATAGAGTAGATGAAGAGTCATGAGGGTAGTTGAACTGTCACAAAGGGGAATGTCAAGGGCCACCCCACCCTTTGCTATAAATAGTCCCTTATAACTCATTGTATGGGATTTTGGTCAGCCAAGCTTCCAATAAGACTATCTTGGAGAAATCTTGAACAATAGTGTCATGTGCATGGAGCTAGTTCATCTCTTTGGAGGAGCAGGTGGATGTGGCTATAACGTTCCACTATTGGGGCTAGCAGGTTTACATGGATGTATTGTATGATTGGAACTTACACTTCTTTATATAATAAGAGCCAACACATTTTCATGCATATGTTGTTATTGTATTTGGATAGTTCGGTTGCTTTAGCAATGTATGTTTTTTAACTTATGTAATTGTGTATGAACTATTTTGTATGAAATTATATGAATCTTGTTGCAGATGTGTTGTTGGTTTAAACATCACTTTGGATTTCCAGTTGAATCATTCTCCATCTTGTGATGTATCTCTTCTCATGTGTTCCCTCCCAGCTAAGTACTATTACAGGTTGCCAAGGGACACACTCATCTCAACCCACCTATGTTAGAACCTCTCATTCACCTTCCTTGACTCACTACAGCGGTCACACCCTTGCTAGTGATAGAGTTGTCTCACTTTCCTCTGTGCAAAATCGCGGTCAAGGCATTACCATACGACCCACTGCTGGGACTCCTATACAAAATGGTCTGAGGTCTAATTGGGACTTCTTACTAGGGGTATCCCTTGACATGTTGGCGGGTCTAGCATCATCAACAGTTTACATCATGCGAGCTCTTGTTTCTTCTCTCTTTCGAGTGATGTGTTTCCTGCATGAAGGAAACATTGTGATCATTGATCAACTCTCATTCATTGGTCCTGAATCATCTCTCAATCAACCATCATCCCTAAATGGTTCTGATATGCAATCCATATCACCCTCACCACAGGTTAATTACATGGCCACCTATTCCATTCCCACATATACTGATGATCTAGTGGGTGATGTAGTACACCATGTACTGGGGACATTAGAGCTTGATTTTTCATTTGGATCCTTGGACATGTATCCCTTCCAGAGTGTTGTTCTCCCTTCTGATGAGAACTTCCTGGAAACCATGCCCTCTTTTGTTCTGTGATCAAGGGTCTGAACCTAAGTTCCTTGTCTTGTGTCAAGCTCATTAAAAATGAAACAAGGACCATGAGGATAGTTATTTTACTATGTCAACCTTGTTAAAAAATGAAATAGGTCCCTATGAGAAGAGTTCTTTTACCTGTGTCAAGCTCATTAAAAAATGAAACAAGGTGTCATCAACATGGTTCTTTTCCAATGTCAATCTCATTAAAAAATGAAACATGTCCCCTTCCAATTTGAGTATTTGATTAGATCTCGTAAAATCCCAGTTGAATCTTTCACTTGATCTCATAAGTGAACATTCATTCCATCAACATGTTAGTAACCAATATTCTACTTAGGTGAATGAAATAAAGCTTGGGGGGCATGTACCTCAAATTGAGTCATTATGCTAGGGGCATGCAAACATATCTCAAGCATAGTTTATCTTTGTTTCAAGCTTGTGTAAAAAATGAAACCAAATCCAAGCATAGTTTGTTTCCGTTTCAAACTTGCATAAAAATGAAACCGAATCCAAGCATAGTTTTTTCTCATGTTTCAAGCTTGTGGAAAAATGAAAACATCTTCAAGTGTACTCAAACATAGTTTCTAATGTTTCAATCTTGTGTAGAAATGAAACCATTCCCACTTTACATCTCATGATTACTATTTTTATCAGTCGATTTTTTCTAGATGAGCTTTGGTATTTTCATTCCATTTTCACCATCTCTTTGGATGATCATATGCTTTCACTTGGCTATTTTGCCCTTGCTTGAGGAACATCTGCAATGAGTGGTCTTATTAGCCAACCTCTTGACCTTTACACTTTTTGAGTAGTTCCATCATCACCGAAGCCCGTTGCTATCCTTTTATACCACTCGTTCCTCCAGGTGGGGTCATATTTAAGCTCTTTTCTGACTCTCGAAACATGAAAAGATCATCGAGTACTTGTATTTTCGAACTCGTTAAATTAAATGAATTGATTTCATCTCAATATACGTTTACCCCTTTTTTGGGATGAGATTGACTATTTACGAAAAAGGTACACCTTGGTTGACATGGTAAAATGAGTAGAAGTGCAGCCGGAGAAGGATTTTTCTATTGCCACGGTCGTGAAGTTCTTGTTGGAGTATGTATTAACATGGTTTGGGTGCCCTAAGGTATTGATGAGTGATAGGGGTATACATTTTCTAAATGAAACAATCAGCACGATTCTTGAAGAATTCCAGGTATACCATCAAAAGAGTATGCCCTATCATCCCTAAGCCAGTGGTATAATGGACGCACTCAATAAGATTTTGGAGAATGCATTGACAAATATTTGCAATGTGTAGAGGAATGACTTAGTTTCGGAAACAGATATGTAGGAAATTATGGGGAGTTGGCCAGAGGAGTGGCGAAAACCCACAAATGTTGGTGAAGGTACCAGTTAGGGCAAAGAAACCTTTGCTGCGTATAAATGAAAAGAAGTAGCACAAGCAATAGTGCGGGAATTGGCCGAGAAGAGGAAGAAAGAAGTCGCTGCTGAGAAAGAGTGCACCATAAAGTAGGATACAATGGAAGATGAAACATTGACTTCCCAACATACTGAGGAATAGGAACTGTCCAAGAAGGGTGGAGACAGAGGGGATGAGTAGAGTACTCCCTTCACATTGAAGAAGCAGACTAAGGAAACAACATCAGGGCCAAGGAAGAAGCACAAATTAGACAAACAAGCGCGCATTGATCCAATGGTCCTCATTGAAGGGGACCTCAATGAATTGGGGATAAGGTCAGAGACACCACAACGGAATTGTGGCAAGATTTTGAACAAAAATACATGCAGACACTAGGGAGTGTCCATAAGGATCTTCATGAATCATAAATCTAGACATGAAAAATTCAGGTGAGCATTGGACAAGTGAGCAGGGTTCAAGGGAGCCTGCAGTGAGTGAGTGAGAGTGTGTTGGAGACAAAAAGGACTCTGGACCTCACAGTCATCTCCTTACCAGAAGGTACAGTGTGTGCAGAATCAGAGGAAGACCATGCCCAACTGGGAAATATTAAAGGCATGGGGGTGAAATTAGCTGCACTGCCACTTCAGACCCTCCACATGCTTCATCAGGGGGTCTCGGACAAGCTTCGAATCAAAGAGTAGTGCACATTAGCAGTTATCAGTGAGGTGAAGTTGAACAATGAACATATATTTATTGAGAAGGCTCAGGACCCGAAAGAAAACGAGGAGCTAGCAATGCAAAGTCAGAGCCTAGAAGTAGCAATTACACAAGTGTGTAATTTAGTCCTAGAGTTACATATTCCAGAAGATGCAACCATTGTGGATGTTAGTGTCGGTATCTTCATCCCTCCATTAGTGATCAAATTTCTCTTTTTTCATGCATTTTAGGTGTCCCATCCGATCAACTACATTCCATTAGGTCATGGATCAATTGATGGTAGTGGTTCATTGTTAATTTCCCTCATGTCATTTACCTACTGGCCTGTTTTCACATGTTCAGGTCATTTACAATCATTTTTTGTCATTACATTTGCAAAAAATCATTTTTAGGGTTTTATGTCTCATTAGGTCTAGGGTTTGTCACCATGGTCAGCAAAAAACTCAAAAAATGGTCAGCAGACACATGATGAGGTCTAATAAGTTCACAAAATCAAAATTTCAACGATGATATGCTCAATAAGTGGTTTTTACCTCAAAACTCAGTTTTGAGGTAAAACAGAGTTTTAATTTTTCTATGTACAAAATTTTTATGTAATTTCAATATTTTCTATATGTAATAAGTTCAAAGATGCTACCCTTGCTAACCTTGCCAACTCTAGCCATTGCAGACAAAAAGCACAAGCATCAATGCATCAGTTTACCAAGTGATTAAGAAAGTCAATTTCAATGCAAAAACAGAGCTCAAGACCAAAAATGACTTTGAAATTAGAAAAGTGGGTTTGAGATAAGTGAAAATTAAAAGTAATCCACATTTAAAGTGAAAGGGGAGCCATTTGTCACTTCATGGTGAAAAATACCCTTGGAGAGAAAAAATCGCAATTTGGAGCCAAGGAGACAAAAAACCCTGTTTTTCAAGCAACTTGGCCTCGCACTGTGCATCAGAGGTAGTGCGCTACACATCAAGCTAGCGCTGCGCATCAGAGGCTTTCCTGCAGTGTTATTTTGAACAGGTGTTGCGCATAAGGAGGGCGCTGCGCATTGGGCCCAGTGTGTTGCGCATCAGCCCAGAACTTGCTAAATCACTCCAAGTCATGCCATAACCCTCAAATTTGCTACATTTGCATGCTAGAAGTAAGTAATCATCATCCCAAAGCTGAATTTGTGTTCACAGTTGTGTTCTTCATGAGTCTTGCATGTTTAAAATGAAACACTAGCTTCTCTTCATTGTTTGCCATTCTATTGTGCAATTTTCACTCCATCATCACTAAAAGCATCATTAAACCCTTTTCACTCTTTTATTACCCTAAAAAAATGCTATTTATCCCATTTTCCCATATCCCACTCCCCTAAAACAACTAATTCCCTCACAAAACCCTAGTTTCCCAAAACTAATCCCTTCATTCCCCAATTCCATTTCCCAAGAGTAAAATCTCTTCATACTCATTACCCTTGTCCTCCTTCATTACCATTTTTCACCATAACTTCATCACATCATCTTCCTAAGACAACATCAGGCACCATGGAACAATGGAATGTTGATGAGATTGAGTATAGAAATCAAAGAGGCCTAGCAGAAATATGATGAGATGAGGGCGACTGCGTGCAAATTGGCGCTAGTATAACGCTTCACGTGCCTACATGAAGGAAAGATGATACAAGCACAAGTTTAGAAATTGCATCAAAAAGAATCAATGTTAAAGGCTTGTCTTCAACCTTGAACAGAAGAGGCTAGCCATATTTCTCAGACCATTCAAGAAAAATTGAAATCTTTGCAGCAGACTCATAGGACCATGCCTCTTGCAGTAGAGGGAACAACTATAGAAAATTTGGTCGAAGAGGTGAAGCAGGTTGTAGTAGAAGGCTCCATGAAGTTGGAAGCATTGAATTAGCATTTCAGTAAGATCCACCACAAACTAGAGAAGCTAGCTGTGTGACTCGAGGGTGAGTCACCATATTTGTGCTGGGGGCCTATTGGGATAGTGTCCTTAAGGTCAATTTTTATTAGTTTAATCAGTTTTTGGTTAGAATGTTGTAAAGAATGTACAATCTCCACAAAATGTGGAAGCGGAACATGCAACTAAGTAAGAGTCAAATGGGATTTAGCCCCTTGAATGGGTAGGTGATAAGATGGTTTTGAAACTCACCTATAAGTCATGGGCCATGGTATTGTAATAGAAAGGCTATAAATATTTGAGTCATAGTGAGTGTAGGAGGATAACTTTGGAAAACAAATCATTGGAAGGGAAAGGTGCTAAGGCAGGAAATCTATGTTTCTTGTACTTAGGTGAAAGGGGAAGGCTCCTGCAGCTGAATGCGTGGAGACCTTAGCAAGTCTGCACCTGAGTGTGTAGGCCCCTTCAGTTGGGTGCACAGGGTAGAAGAGTCTATAAATTGAATGTTGAATCTAATAAAGATGATTCTGGGTTGAATCAATTATGTTTGTGCTTTTTTCTTGATATATGCTTGAGTTAATATATCTTTTTTCTATAAACAATTTCCTAAAAATGAATGTGTACTACACGAATCTATTGAATCTTTAATATCTATGCATGAAATAAGTAATGAATTGTTTTCACAAAGATAGTAACTAGATATGTTATGATAATTTTTCGAGCAAATAGATCTGCATGAAGGTAGATCTAGGGTTACCAATGATTAAGCGAAGATAGTGAATCTATCTCTTTTATGTCTGATAAGCACGATCATGTACCTTCCCAAAGACATGAAGGTCAATTGCATAGAGTTGCAGTAGTAGACAGAAGGAAGGTATAGATTTGCATGAAGGTAGATCATAGCTATAAGAGCTTCAGAATACACATCTCACAATTGCTTGATGTAGAAACCTGGTTCTAGAATCCCCCAATACTGCTTCGAGTGAGACTACAACCTGCGCTACACAGATTGTTCCCGAAAGGGCCAGTAGGGTAGGGTTTTGTTGGTTGGTGCGAATAAACCTGAACTTGGGTCAGGCCCCCTTAAGCCAATAGTTATGCCATGTGGGACACACTTGCATTCCTTCAAGCGAGCATGCCAAGATGATTTCGAAGGCACACTACAGTCGAGTCATTGGACATTTCAGAGTAGAGAAAAAAGTGGTAGTACTGCTGAAATATTTTTATTAGTTTAACCTTCATCCAGTTGTTGGGAGGTACATTAAATCCTGTGCTACCTACGCCATTGCCAAACCAACCATCAAGAAGCAAGGCCTATATACTCCTCTTCCTATTCCTAGTCGACCTTGGGAATCCATATTTCGTTGGGCCTTTGTTTTGAATTTTGAGTATTGGCAGGAAGAAAATTCAAGAACTAGTGGCGGGGACAACGGTCTAGGTTGCAAAGCTGATATCCAAAGGAAAGGGAGAGGAACAGGTAGTTGTGGAAAGGTAGCGGAAGAAGACATAGGTAGCTGAGCAGGGGAAACATCTGAGGGTGGAGTCAGCTGAACGAAATTGGCAGTGGGAATGTGAAATAAAGGATAAAAGGTAACATACAACAAGAGAGAGGGTTAGTGATGAAGTGGGTGAGCTAGGGTAGGAACCCAAGAGCTAGACCAATTATGGAATAGCTAGGACTTCCCTCACCTCTGCTTATGTTCATTTTTGTTAGTTATATTATATGAAAGTATTCTTTGTGTATTTTATGAACATGCCCCGATCCTTTTGTATTATGTCATGTTCTCCTTTATATTCCAAATAATGAAAGAAGTAGTTTGGGTCCTATACTGTATCGTTGTGTTCTTTATGGGTTCTTTAAAATTTTGAATGATTGATTAACCACAAGATAGTTTCCTGTGATGATATGAATGGGAGGACAGTCTTATATATTCCAATAGATTGAGAGTGATGAGTTATCGTTACATGTTATTTCCATTCCCTCGATACCCCTCCCAACTCCATCTAACTTTGATCGTGGCGTGCCTCAGGTGAGACTCCTTGCCCTTTGGGTAAGGTGAAAATGTGGGCATTGTCCTAGACTACATCATAGCCTTGTTGGCCCTTTGAGCTTGAACCCAGGGTCCCTTCCCTGTTATCATTTTCTTGCCAACAAATGGTTCCATTACCAGGACCCGAAATCAAAAAGAGGGGTTCAAAATATGGTATCGAGGATTTATAAGAAAGAAATAATAAACAGGTGGGACGACCAAGTGGACTGGTTTGTATTGCAACAAGTTTCCCTCCGAAGCTAGACCGTTGCTAAGGTGAACTACAAGATCTTGTATTCGGAATCGACAATCAATCAGTACAAGATCTTCTGGTGTAAGTTCCCAAAGGAATTGTATAATTGGCTGTAGAGTCTGCAAGTGAAGGATCGACTGAAGGGACAATAACCATATCGTCATGGGTGGAACTCCACTAATCTTTTAGCAATCCAACATCTAGACATCGATCATACTAGAGAAATATACTTTTGGGTACAAAATAATCTAGAAGGATACGTGGTTGAGTTTGTGGTAGAAATTCATTAGTCCTTCTCGACGGTTGATTCGGTGTTTAGATCGGGGTTGAGGGGAAAATCACTAAAGGAAATACCCCTTTGGATTAAAATTGTGATGGTGGAGGAAATCTTGATTTATTTCCAAGAAGAAGGTATGGCAGCATAAAAACCCAGTGTTGGGGGAAGGATGGATGTAGAAGACTCATGAAGATCTAGGGAATTAAGGGCACATAGGAGAGTGCTAATAGAAAAAAGTGGCATGAAAGGGCCATGCAAGCTATGAAAGTCCATGTAGAGGGACCACACCAAGGAGGAGTAGTGTTTAAGGGTTTAGGAGGAAGAGATGAGACGATGGATAACTCAAAAAAATGGATAGGGATGGATGAGCCAGGTGGAAGCACGAAAGAAGGTAGGAGCCCTCCCTCCCCAGTTGGGAGGGATGTGTTTAATGGAAGTCACCACAGTAATCCTAAAGAATAGATGGACGATGAGATTTGTGATGTTATGAGATGATTGTTTGCAAAGGATAACACTCCAGATGAAATCAAGCATCAGACCCCCTTGAAGCTCAGGTAGCATTCACCCCGACATTCCCCTGGTACTTTACAATAGTCCTAGTAAATTTGTTGCTATGTTTTTGAAGGAAATACATATACATAGTGTGCACGTTAGATACAAAATAGATTCTGGTACCTATAGTAGTAGTGGAAATAATAGTATTAGTAGCCTAGGATTACAAGGATCTCAATAGCCAGGGACCCAAGGCTTTGTGATTTTAGCACCCACTCAAGCCATAATGGTAGGATCCTTTACCAGATATCTAGAGTTCTCGGGACGAGGGAATGAGGATGTGGAGCAACATTGGTACCTCTTTAAAGCAATATGGAGAGCTCACAAAATTCCAGACAATGTGAAGGTGATCAGATTCCAGACCACCCTTAGGGAGAGAGCCCTAAGATGGTTTATCAAATGACCAGATCTAAACCTAAATCCAATAGTGGATGACATCAAGAAGAGATTTATATAAGAATTTAAGCTTCCATAGATAGATCAACAAGGGTTGTCAGAACTATGGGAGATAAAATAGTGGGATGGAGAGACCTCTTGGGAATTGATGCAAATGGTTAAGGATGCAGTTAGAAAGCTAAGTTACCCCAATGATCCCAAACACCAAAGGGATTTGTTTATCAAGGCATTCATACCCCTTACCTGGACACCCTTAACACAACAAAATATTGAGACCCTGAATGATTCTCTGGAAGAGGCAACTCACATTAAGGCAATGACAGGGTACCCACATTAATATTGAGGGGGGGGGGGATCACAGGATCCATCAATCATGGGACTCCAACACCAAATAGTCAGCTTAATAGAGAAATTGATACTTACAACCGATCCTCCTAGTGAGACCCAATGTATGGTGCACCCATTTCTTGGTCAAAGGTCACGTCGCAAATGAATGCCCAAGAATAAGAGGCACAAATCCTACATCAAGGCTCACATGACCATCGGGGGCTCCACCTATAGCTAGGGCTGCAATAGTAGGATCACAAGGGGCACCTTAGGGCTGAAACCAACTTGAGTATTGTGAGGTATGTAGGATCTATGGACACTCACCTCGGTTTGCCAATATTGCAAAAATATTAAACCGTACCAAACAATACCTATTGTGAGTTCTGTGTGTCCATGACTCACCACACCGAACAATGTCAAGCATTGGATGCTTTGGTAGAGAGGCTATATTGGTCGAAATTCAGAATCAACGAGACCACTTTCGTAGGGTGAGAAATGAGAGGAGGAATGAGAGGAGGAAGAACACAGGGTAGGGGACTTATACAGTGCTACAATTGCGGCTAGGAGGGAAATATAGCTAGAGACTCTCCTCTTATAAGAAGAACTTGGTGATCTCAATTCTGGGTCAATACACACACAATAGAGGACTGCCCTGAGTTGATCATAAGATGAGATGAGCGAACCAGGCAAAGGGGAGCTAGCTTGATCAATGTAGAACCAAGAGCTACTAAAATAATCCCTCTATCTAACATAAATATAGTAAGTAGAGGAGGAAAGAAGACGGGGGTTGTTCAAGGTGCACCAGAGAAACCCCGATTGTTTGAGTAGCTTCCCCAAAACAATCATACAACCTCAAAAACAAAAATTATACTATCAGGAGCCAGCAAGAATGTTTGAAAATCTGGTGGACACTCAGAAGGACAAGGTACCAAATTTAGCAAAGCCCGTCATATCTCGTCCCATTGAATAATATTTCAAACTATTCTTGCAAATTTTTGACAACTATAAGATGTTAGGAGAGCTACAAAGGAGTCTGAAAGCAGTTCTACTGAAAGAAGAAATGGGCGAGGAAGGAATCTCAAAAAATCTGCCAGAGACACATGAAGAGAATCCAAAGAAATAAGAAAAGAACAGGTAAGGAATTACGAATTGACGCACCACTGGCAGGGTTCCATATCAAATACATAATGTTGGACATGGGTTCAGACATTAACATTTTTCCCAAGAAAACATGGGAGGTACTCATAAAACCACAGTTGAAGTATTAACCAATCCAGTTATGGATGGCCAACCAATACTACATTCTTCCCTTTGAGAGACTGGAAGAAGGGGAAGTAGATGTCATAGGGGTGAAAAAGCACACAGACTTTGAGGTAATAGACATAATGGGGGACAAATATCCTTAGCCAACACTTCTTGGCATCGGCTACGCCTATGAGAATTATGTTGTCATTGATCTCAAGAAGGTGTTGATGATCTTTGAACTAGACGAGATGTGGTTATTACGGTCGCTAGATCAGTACCAAGGACCAAGATTCAAGGAACCAGTAGATGATGGGATGAACCTACGACACTAGACTAGTTATACCGATTAACAACTAGAAGGAGGGAATATTACATTAATCCCATGGTGGAGGGGTCAATCAGTTGGAGAATTATACAGAGCTCAGAGGTGGACTCCGAGGCTGCATGGGATTCTTAGTAGTAAGGAGGATACGAGGTCAATATAAGATTCTATGCTACAATATGTCACATCAACTAGATTGGCACTGAGGTAAGTGATTATCCTACTTTCCATGGCATAGATGTGGTTAATGTATTTTTAAGTAAAATTGAGAGAACCATAAGGGAAAGCCACAAGGTACCATTGCTGGATATTGCACTACAAGAAACACTGGCATGGTGGTGGGGATCTCACTGCAACACTCTTCATGATTGGGACAATGTCAAGTGGGCCATGAGAGAAAGGTTCAAGTAGGAAGAGAACAGAGGGTGAGAAAACGTAAAATACAGGGTGGACTCTGATCCCCGACAACACCTAGAACACTACACAGGAATAGATCCCAAAGGAGCTATGGGTACATATGTTTGTACACACCTTGGGTATAGTCCCGTAGGCTTGGTATATACAAGAAGAAATTGAAAGGCAAACTGGGAACTGGGATACACTAGCTGAATAGTTTAGTATCAAATTTTCATTCAAAGATAGTGATATATGGCTAAACAAGGCTCCGTATGCCATCAAATGGATACTCTTCACCTTAGGAAATTTATGGGAAGGATGTGTTGACAAAAAGTTTTTGCAATACTTTTATGATTCAGGGTACCCAGAGTCCATGGCTTGTAGGATGTTGAGCATAGATCCAGAGGAGGATGATTTAGAGGGACTGAAGCACCTGAAGTTTCAAGAGACTGAACGGTAATGGGATATTTAGGAGGGACAGGTAAAAGATGCTTCCCACTTACTCCTCGTGAAACTTAGGAAGCATAACATCAGGACAAAGGATAAGCCAAAGATGGCATCTAAGGGGATTAATGGGATGAGCATACAACTAAGGAAATTTTTTATCTATTGCACGAGTATGAGGATTTATTCCTAGCTTTACTTGCAGAGTTAAAAGGAATTAAAGGAGATATTGGAAAACAAATTTGTGTTAAAGACATATGTCAAGCCTATCAAGCATAGACCATATAGGATGAACCCAAGAGTAAAAGAAAAGGTCAAGAAGGAGATAGATAAAATGTTGGAGGTAGGATTCATTTTTCTGGTAGACGAAGCTAAATGGATCAACCCAATAGTGATCGAAAACAAGAAGGACACCATAGAGATAAGGGTCTGTGTAGACTATCGTAGCCTCAACAACGCTTGTGTCCATGACCCATTCCCCACGCCTTTTAGTGACGAGGTCTTGGATAATGTTGCAAGGAAGGAGGCCTACTCCTTCACAGATGGGTTCTCAAGGTACCATCAGGTCCACATAGTAGAAGAAGACAAGAAGAAAACAACATTCACCACAGAATGGGGTTCGTACACATATCACGTTATGCCTTTTGGCCTAAAGAATGCCATTGCTATATTCTCCAGAATTGTTATCACCGCTTTCAGAGACTGCATTCACTGGTTCTTGGAGGTATACATGGAAAATTAGACAATTTATAGCCTATTGAAGAAGCATGACAACTTACTTAGAGTAATGTTTGATCGATGCCAACAACTACAAATCTCCCTAAAGTTGAAGAAGTGTATCTTTGCAGTTCCATTTGGTACATTGTTGGGCCACATTTTTTGCAAAGACAAAGTTTGTGTGGACCCTACAAAGGTTGTGGAAATTGTAAATATGGATCCATCGACCAATGTGAAGCAATTGCAATCAGTGCTGGGTCACACAGGGTATTATCACCAATTCATCTGCAACTACGCCTTCATAACCGCTCCCATGGAGAAGCTTCTTAGGAAGATGGAAATATTCAACTGGATGAAATCATGTCAAGTGACATTGAACATCCTCAAGGAAAAGTTGGCAAGTTCACCCATCTACAGTATACCCGGATTGGAATAAACAATTCCAAGTACATATAGATGAATCAGGTATTGTGCTAGGAGCAGTGTTGGCACAACCAGGGGAAGGGAAATTGGATCATCCAATCTATTTTACAAGTTGGAAGTTGTCAACAATAGAAAAGAACTACACCATGAATGAGAGAGAAGCACTAGCCATGGTATACTCCTTGCAAAATTTTTGACACTATTTACTTGGAGCTCCATTAAAATTATTTACAGATCTCTCAGCATTAAAATATTTTGGTCAACAAGCGAGCCTTAAAGGGAAGAATCTATAGGTGGCTACTATTGTTCCAGGAATTTACATCGAGGTTATCATTAAACCAGGATGGTTGAATGTGGGACTGGATCATCTCTCTAGACTGGGGTCAGGGGAGAGTGGGGGCTCCCTAGATGATCAACTATCAAATGTTGATCTATTTCGCATAGAAGAAATTCCTGACTACTTGGAGAAAATCGAAGCTTTTCCAGCCACAACGCAATGTCTGGAGGGATATACGGTGATGCAAAAGAGACACATGATGGTGAGAGCAGCTAACGATAACCCAATCATCAGACACTTATGTAAGTTGAGATTAGATCAAATCTTGAGGTGATGTCTCCTTCAGCGTGAACTACAAGATGTCCTATGGGAGTGCCACTCCAAAGTTGCGGGAGGGCATGTTGGGGGAAAAGAAACAACAAGGAAGGTATTGAAAGTAGGGTTATGTTTTCCTACAGTCTACAAGGATGTCAAAGAATATGCGAAAGGTTTTGATGTGTGTTAGAGAGTTGAAAAATTGTTGCATCGAGATGAATTACCACTACAATCGATACGTACAGTGAAGATCTTTGAGAAGTGGGCAGTTGATTTTATCAGGTCAATTAGTCCACCAACATGTCACTCTCATGCATGATATATCATTACTTCTACCGAATATCTCATGTGATGGGTAGAGACGACACCAGTGAAATATTGTAAAATAGACACAACAGAGAGATTCATCTTTGAAAACATCATATCTAGGTTCAGATGCCCAAAGATCTTAACTGGTGACTAAGGGACTCATTTTATAAATTAGATAGTTGTGTCACTACTGCAAAAATTCCTAATCTAGCATCACAAGAAAATCCCATACCATCCACATGCTAATGGGAAAATTGAAGGGGAATAACAAAGATATGTTTGGCAAGTCAAGATAATTGGGATGAGCATGTACTAGCCACGCTATGGGTGTACTAAACAACAATCAAGCGTTCACACAAGAAAACACCATTGTAGCCGGTATATGGATGGGAGGTCATGGTACCTGCTGAATTTGTAGCACTGAGCATCTTCATTGCCTAAGCTATAAAGATGACAGATGATGCATTGCTACAAAAGAGGTTGGAAGAATTGATGGAATTAGATGAAGCCATATTTCTAGAGCAATTCCACCAGTCTATCGAGCAAGCAAGGTAGAAATCATGGAATGAAAAACACATTAAGAGAAAATCATTCATAGTTGGAGGAAAAGTTTTATTGTACGATAACAAGTTTTAGAAGTTCCTGGGTAAGTTTTAGATGCATTGGCTTGGTCCATTCATAGTCACAGAGATCAGGGGGTCCAGAGCGGTGAAACTTGCACAACTAGATGGAATATTGATACCAGGATGGGTGAATGGTGCACACCTTAAGCCTTTCCACCAGAACAACACACAATCTTTAAATTGCTGAGGTCTCTAAAAATGGACTGTAGGTAGGTTTAGAGTTAGTCTAAATAAGACAGTTGAGTAGTCAGTCCATTTAAGTTTTTATTTCTTTGTTTTCCATTCAAAAGTCTTGTGTGTCACTTTAGTTGCAGAACCTATGCCGACCCATAGCAACCAACTGTGGCCAGGGAGGTCAGTCACACGTTTACATGTCTAATCCACTGTACTCAAAGTCTTTTATGTGATAATTAGGCAATAATACCCCTATCAGGTAAATTTCTATAAAATCGTTTCTTGTTATGGAAAGAAGTTAACCAATAAAGTTTCCATCATTATCACATTATTACCCATCTGGTCCACTCGTTATGTTTCCTGTCATGTATCATCCAAGTCAAGTAAAACTTAGCCAAAGGCCAGTTAACACGATCAAGTCTACATAGGGAAAGTTGTCGTAGTAATTAGTTAGTGAGTCTAGTCAAAAACATCATGTCGAAGCTGATCTACTTAATTTGCATGGCTACGGGGGAATTTTCAGAAGTTCAAATTCAGGTGACAGGATTCTTTGAGTCTTGTTTTGAAACTCAGAAACATCGCTCAGGAACTAGCTATCGGCCTACTGTAACTTTTGTATATTAGTGATGATGAAGTATGAAGAAGATAATCTTAGTTTCAAAAGACAAATTATATGACCAAATTACGATTATAGAATCATTGTATTCTAAGTATGATAAGGCCACACTGGTAGACAACAATCTTTTAGACTGTTTCTAGTTTTCAGCACTCAAATGAGATATATATAGAGAGGAAGTGGCGAAGGGTGATGTCACAATGGCAAAAAATATCAAAGGAACGTTTCGATCACTTCAGCAGTCGACTTTGATCAACTTGAGGAGTCTATTAATTTTTGAGACATCTTTTGCTGCAATGCAATGTACTAAAATTTTGGTGAGCAAAATGCATGGTGTCTCACTCTGGTTAGACAAAGAATATCCAATTCATGTGGAAGGAATTTAGAAACTCACTGAACTCTTAGCTGTAGGAGATGTAGTCTCGATAGTGTTCCAAATCGAGTCAAAGCGAGCCAAGAAATATGGGGATAACAATTATTACACCAATTATAACACGAAGTGTGGTGGTAAGGGAACCAAAATATATTTGATAAACAAGGAACACATCAAATTCACCTGCTACATCATTGCAGGGAAGGTAATGAGACACTTCTTCGTAAATTAGTGCACGTTGGACACCATTTCGGTTGCAGAGAAATGTTGTGAAGGAGTTGTGCTCAACTAGTCAGCATTTTTGTTGAATGAATTATTTGAAGCGTGCAAATATGTATACAGAAGGAGCACAAATTTCATTTTAGGATATTTTCTTATGACTTTCACGATGTGGAAATTGTGCCTGCCAAGAGGAAGGAAGCTCACGAATATCATATACGAGCAACCACTAGCGCTCAGATACATGCCTTGGAGGATGTCCGGGGACCCTAGCAATAAATAAATCAACGAGATGTTATTTAAGGACTGGTACCAGAAGATCCTGGAGATAGTAAGGGTGACGGAGAGAATCCCCAAATAATTATTGGATAGCTACTCAAAAGATATCTGGTTTGGGTAACCCACACTAGACTTATATCAGGCCACAATGTGTCTTTTTAAAGACATTCCAAAAGAGGCCATAGAGGTTCACATTCCACACTTAGGTCAGATTATGGCCAGGGGTTTCCTGCGAGATTAAAGATGGCTAGTGAAAATACTTGTTTGGGCACATGCAACTACAACCATAAATAGGAGACACGGCAGGGAGCAGTAGGAAGAGGGGGCCATAGGAGGATCTACAACTGATGGTTTGTCAAATGGAGCAACGGATGAGCTTCCTTGAGCAGAAAATCACTAACTTCGTGGATTCACCAGGTATGACTCCCTAGTCTGGTCTTTTCCAAGGGTTTACTTCATTTATTCCTATCATTACCACTCCCCTCGTTGTGGAAATACCTCCTTGCGGCCCTCACTCTCAGACCAAGCCATCCATCCCCAAACCCAAGCAGCCCAAAGGTACCAAAGCAATAGTGGCCAAGAAGCAAAAAACAGTGCTTACCATGACCATAGTTGACCTCACCAGGGATGGAATCCAATCAATTTCGACCTCCCCAATTGTTGAAGAATACCCACCATCCACTTCTAAAGTTTCACCCGGGTCACGGGATCCCCCCCCCCCATACCGCTACCACCTTCGCAACCCTGTTTGAAGTGATCACTCCAGGCACCTGCATAGCCAAACAAGAAATGGTAGTCGACTCGGCTATCTAGTCCATTCAGTCATTGAATGGGGGTGAAGTCCATATTGATGTTCAAACCTCAATGGTATCTCTATTGTTAGGAATGGGCCCACTCCCAAGCGATGAACCAATCACTTCACAACCACAATCAACTACAATCAAACTGTTTGAAAAATATTTTCATTTAAATTTCCCCATCATTCTAGAACCAGTCATCCTCCCTCCTGCTCACTAGTTTCTTGAGTCCACCCAACCTGTAACTTCTTGCCAAGGCCACTTAGAAAAATCCATTACTAGTGGCCAACCCTTGCAAAGAAATTTCCTAGACCCGTCAACAATGCATCCAGAGAACCTTTAGCGTTGGTCCTCCAGACAGCTCTTTGGATTTATCCAATAGGTATCTTATAGGGAAGAGCAGATCCATAATGACCTGGTCGCTGAGCATGAGTAGCAGAAGCAATAAATCATCGCTATCACAGCAGAGCGATATCATCTTCGAAAGACTAGGTAATGTCGAAGCTAAGAGAACTTTGGCCAATGGTGGCTGATTTGGTAATTTAGGCACTTGAGGATTTTTCAATAATCACTTTGGTCGACTATTGCGACCATATTCAGACAACATGCACAGAAAGTGTGGCCACCAACAAGGAATTGAATAAGATCTTAGAAATGGCTAGAGCAATGCTACCTGATCAAACTACAAGCTACATCATAGAAATTGAGCAGAAATTGAACACTCACGCTGCCTTAAAAGATGTGCTAACTAATACCCTGGCGGATGGGTATATTCTATTGGAGCAAGTCAATGATTGGTGAGGCAACTTGGGCATCAACAGCCAGCCATTCTATCCACTCCACCAACAACTCCAACAAGGAATTTCTAAGAGCAAGACTTGAAAGGATAAAGGCCAACTCAGGAAAATTTATGATGAGATCGCCTCTCTCGAGGCTAGAATACAACAAATTGAGGAGGCATTAACTGTGAAAAAGAAGAAAATCAGGGACTTGAGGCCCCTAGTCCATAAATGGGTCAGAGCACTATGGGAGGTATATGATGAGATCAAAGAACAGTAGAACACATCACAAAATGCTCAGCCTGAGCAACTAAACTCCATATCAATGTCCGAATTTCTCCAACAAGCAGAAACCATTACAAGTGTATGGCAGACAACATTGGAATATTATAATAGCTTCCCCTAGGGAACAACTGTTGCAATACTGAAGTTGGGGCCTTCGTTTGGAAAAGAAGGTCAGGGTGTAGCAGAAACAACAAAAGCAAAAGAGAAAGGGGCAAAAGCAACAGAAACAATAGGACCAACATAGCAAGGGGTAGATGCAGCAGCATCACAAGAGGATAAATCAACACAACAACAACCAATGACAATAGAGACCCCTCCAGGAGTAGCTACTGAGTTGAAAACACTGGAGATAGATTGACTCGGGTACGAGTCAAAGGACTGTGGTAAGGGCTTGTTGTGGCCTTCATTTTGAATTTTGAGTGTTGTTGGGAAGAAAAGTCAAGAACAGGTGGTGGGGAGAATGGTCCAGGTTGCGGAGAAGACAACCAAAGGAAAGGGACAGGAACGAGAAGTTACAGCATGGTGGTAGAAGAAGACAAAGGCAATCGATCAGGGGAAACAACCGAGGGTGGAGTCAGCTAAATGGAACTGGTAGTGGGAATGCGAAATAAAGGATAAAAGGAAAGAGACAGCAAGAGAGAGGGTTAGTGATGAAGTAGCTAAGCCAGGGCAGGATCCCAAGAGCCAGACTGGTTGTGAAAGAGCTAAGACTACCCTCGACTTTGCTTATGTTTATTTTTGTTAGTTATATTCCATGAAAGCATTCTCTATGTATTTGATGAATAGGCCTCAAGCCTTTTGTATTCTTTCATGTACTCCTTTATATTCCAAGTAATTAAAGAAGTAGTTTGGGTCCTATATTGTATCATTGTGTTTTTTATGGGTTCTTTAAAATTTTAAATGATTTATTAACCACTAGATAGTTTCTTGTGATGATATGAATGGGATGTAAGCCTTAGATAGTCCAACAAATTGAGTGTGATGATTTATTGTAACATGTTCTTTCCATTCCCTCGATACCCCTCCCAACTCCATCTAACTTTGATCGCAGCATGCCTCGGGTGAGACTCCTTGCCCTCTAGGTAAGGTGAAAATGTCGGCATTGTCCTAGACTACATCGGGCCTTGTTGGCCCTCTTAGCCTGAAGCCAAGGTCCCTTCCCTGTTGTCATTTTCTTGCCAACAATATCTATGGATTACATGTTAGGAATTCCTTCTACTAAGCATGGAACTGACTGCATTTTCATGGTCATCTATAGATTCTCTAAGATGGCCATTACGGCAGCCTGCAAGAAGAGTATCACAGCAGAGGCCACTGCTAAGCTCTTCTTTGAGCGAGTGCAGGTACACTTTGGGATCCCACAATCAATTGTCTCTAATCGGGACAACATATTCTTAAGTGCATTTTGGTGAAGTCTCTAGTCAACGCTAGATACCAAAATCACTAAGTCCATGAATTTCCATCCCCAAACTGATGGGCAAACAGAATTTTTCAACAAGATGATCATACACATTCTTCGCATGTACAACTCAAAGCATACAAGCACATGGGAAGAAAGCCTCCCCTATGTCCATCATCACTACAACAAAGCTCTCCCTAGCTCAATGGCCCACAACCCCTTTTAGGTAGGGATGATATTTCATCCATTATGTCCCATTGATGTGGCCATAACATTTGCAACAACTCAGATATATTCAGCACATGTCCAGTTCGAAGCTGACAAGGCTAAAAAATTCATTGAGAGAATTCAACACATCCGCTAGTAGGTCCATGATATATTGGACATAGCTAATGCTAAGTACAAGTAGCGCCATTATCAGCATTAGATGTCACACAAATTCTAGGTGGGCGAGAAAGTTTAGCTACATTTGCAGAAGGAGCGCCTCATTGGACCTCATCGCAAGCTTCACCCTCTCCGATATGGGTCATACACCATCACCAATGTTGTAGGGGACAATGCCTTCGAGCTCAACATTCCACCATTCCTTGGTCTTCACCTAGTGTTATTGTAGACTGCCTTTAGTCATACTTTCCACCATTGCTGAACACATCCGACATTATAGAACAACTCACACCAATAGAGCTAAACCCAGACTATATGGAATAGACCACAACTGATCAGATCATGGACACATAGATCAAGAACACTCACTAGCAAAAGATCCAACTATATTGGGTTGTTAAAGCTAGCCAACTCCTACACCAAGGCAAGTGGCTCATCAGTGAACAAGTTCAGCAAAAGTTTCCCCATCTCATTGAGGCGCTCAATGCAACGGGGACCATTACTTCCTAAGGGGGGAGGACTAATCCAGGTGGATATCGGTGGCCACCCTCCTATTCCACTTGGACCCCCAACACTGTCTCTTTCAATTTTTCAATTTCCTTAATTGTAGTGTAGTTTATTATTTTTGGTGGTTTTTCAGGTCCGTTTTGAGGCCCTAAATGACATTTTTAGGGAAACTAGAAAGTTTGAAAAAGTCTAGAACAAGTTAGTTCATTTTTTTTTCATCTTACTCTTCGTGAACTTTGAAATGAGGTATTATGATAGAAAAATGGAGATCATATGCCAAAGTTACGATCCCCGGAAATTGATGTAACAATTTACACAAACGAGGCCCATTGTTTTTGTGTTTCATCTCCTAAGGTTAGGTTTCTGGATGTTTAGGGTTTTCCATTGTTTCTCAATAATAAATAGGCCTTGGAGCCTTATTGTAACATAATTCAAAGGCATGTAGCTACCACATCTCTTCTCAGAGATAAGCTACCATCACCCAAGCTAGTTTATTTCCATTTTTTTTGTAAGCTTATTTCAGTGTTATGATAATAACGAAATGAAGTGTTATCTCTGCTTCATTTATATATTTGTGGTTATATCTGTAATTTTTTGTGTTCGTCTTTAAGTTCAGACCAGTGGTATCAGAGCAGTCTACTCTTTCTCTGTTATTATTTGCATGTCCCCAATGAGGTCTGGGTATAAGCAGTTAGGGCTTGATCTATTTGAACATTTTCATGACCAGGATTGAAAACCCTGACGGTCTCCCATGGCAGAGAAAAAGAAAGATGACAAGGTAGGATATCCTTTCAAAATATTGCTCGAGGAATCCCTCGAGCAACATAGGAATGTGATGATGGATAAATTTTCCCAGATCCTTCGATAGGTATCCATAGAGACACATCATCATCCAACAACCACTCTATAGGTGCCACTCCTTTTAAGATACAGATTAACTTTGATATTCCCATATTTGAGGGCCAAATAGATAGAAATGCCATAGATAAATGGTTGAATCTATTGGAAGGATATTTTTCAATTCATGACTTTTACAATCAAGAAAAGATTATGTTTTCACTTCTCAAAGCCACCCAATACGCCAAGGATTGGTGGGAAACCTACTGTGAACAAAAGGGAGGGAATCCTCACTATTTTCAGTCGCACCCACTTGGGATTATTTCTTAGATGCCATAAATGAACAATATTACCCTATCAGGAGCTATGAAGAGAAATACATAAAGTGAACCATGCTACGAAAGTGAAGGGACCAAGATGTGTTGGAGTTCACAAATATTTTCCATACCCTCCACACTAAGTTGGGTATCAAGGATTATGAGTGGAATTTGGTACTCAAGTACTGCGGTTGTCTACACAAGTATATCCAGGATGAGATGGAGTTTCTCGACATCTCCTTTCTTGGCACGACATGCCAATACACTATCAAGATTGAGCAGAAGTTTAAACAGAAGAAGTGAGACTTTGGAGCTGTGAATCTGAAGCAAGGAAAAGGTGCCCCCAAACCACAAAGAAAAGGCCAAAGCAAAGGCACGACATTCCAATAAAACCCTCCAAAGCGCAAGCAAAGAACAACACCACAAAGAAAAATAAGGACACGAGAAAATGGTGTGAGTTCCATAAGAGCTCCACTCACAACACAAGTGAGTGTCAAGCCAGGCAGCCATTGGTGCTCGAGCTGAAGGCTTATGAATGAAACACATTTTCTAACTCTGAGTCAAAACCCAATAAGGGGAATGACAAATGGAATCAAATCATTGACTCGAAGCATAGTACCACCTTGGCCACCACCAAAATATAGAAGAATGAGCATGAATATCCACAGGAGGTGGGACACCTCTTCCACTCACAGATGTGGGTGAAAGGTTCTCTGTTGAAGTTCACTGTAACCAACGAGAGCCAAAAGAACCTCATTTCAGCAAAGGTCATGAAGTGTCTAGGCCTACCGATGATAACACATCCACAATTGTACACCATTGGGTGGCTTCACCAAGGATGAGGTGTCTATGTCAGCCAACAATGTCACCTTCCCTATAACATCAAGCCCTTCACGGAGGTATTGTGTGACACTTCTCCTCTTGAAGTTTGTGATGTACTATTAGGAAAACCATACTTGTGGAAGTGCCATGTTGTATATAAGTCTAAACCTTGCTCTGTGATTATTAATTTGGGAAGTAAGTTGTACAGAATACAATAGGTAGCCCCACCTACCGCCATCTCTTTGATCACTACAAAGAAATGCAGTAAGATCATTTCCCAGACCTTAATTGCTTTTTTCCTAATAATTTTCCCTCAAGGCAAGAAGAAGGTTGTGGCCATGACTTCCCGATAGGGCTCCTCTGCATAGTAGAAACACATGGATGAGGTTGTGGAGGAGTATAGGGACATTTTCGCCTCACCTACAAGGGTACCTATGGACTGTCAGGTCAAGCACTCCACCGATATAACCTTGGGCATGCCACTACGCAATGGACCGATCTATCAACTCTCTATTATGGAGTATGATGAAATTAGGAGGTATATTCAAGAGCTATTGCAGAAAAGGCACATCAGGCCAAGCTCATTGCCTTATGGGAGCCCAATTGTAGTTTTATAGAAGAAGGATGAGACCTGGAGACTTTTTATTGAATATCAGGTGCTGAACAAGATCACTGTACAGAATAGGTACCCAATCCCATGGACTGATGACCTTCTGGACCAGCTAAAGGAGGCCAAATATTTCAGCAAGACTAACTTGAAGTCTAGTTACCACTAAGTGCCTATCAAACCTTATGATGTGTGGAAGACTTCCTTCAAATACAAGGAGGGCCTTTTCGAATGGTTCGTCATGCCTTTCAGGTTGACGAATGCCCAAAATCCTTCATGATATTGATGCATGACATTTTGCGACCCTTCACCAATTCATTCGTGGTGGTGTGTTTACTAACTTGAAGTCTAGTTACCACCAAGTGCCTATGAAACCTTACGATGTGTGGAAGACTTCCTTCAAATACAAGGAGGGCCTTTTCAAATGGTTGGTCATGCCTTTCAGGTTTATGAATGCCCAAAATCCTTCATGATATTGATGCATGACATTTTGCGACCCTTCACCAATTCATTCGTGGTGGTGTGTTTAGATGACATCTTGATATTAAACTAGAGTTGGGAAGATAACCTCTACCATATTCAACATGTCCTTCAAACCCTATGACAACACAAGTTGTGTGCCAATTTGGAGAAATACACTTTTGGCATGACCCAGGTTCGATATCTAGGGTACATCATTGATGACCAAGGTGTGGATGTGGACATAGCCAAGATACAATTTATTACTCAGCAGGGGCATCTAGTGGCTTACCAAAGTGAGACAATTTTAGACACAATCTGAAAGTATCCCACTTACAACAAATAAATGTATTCCATTGTGCAGGCCTATCGTTAATGGAAGAATTATATTCTGGGGAAGGAAATGGCCATCCACATAGACCACTGACCCATTCAGTTCATACAGACACAAGGGAAGTTGCAGAATGATTTCCATCAGAAATGGTCCACAGACCTACAATAATTCCATTTGAAAATTAAGTATAACAAGGGAAGCACCAAGAATGTTTTAGACTTCCTCAGTCGACCATCAGTCATGGCATTGATAACTGTGCTCAACTCTTGTGGGGATGGAACTTCGGGGTGGTTGCATCTTTATGAGGGCGGTCCATAATTTGGCGGCACATACCAGACACTCCAGGAAGGTAAGAAAGTTCCAAATTTTCAACTATAGGATGCATTGGTATGCCACTTGGGACACATCTTTTTTCCTTCAAGCAAGAATTCCAAGCTTGTTTGTGAAACAGTTGGATCACTGGACATTTTGGAGTAGAGAAAATATTGGCAGTACCGTGGAAGTATTTTTATAGGCTGAACCTTCATCAATATGTTGGGTGGTACATTAAATCCTTTACTTCATGCGCCATTTCCAAACCAACCATCAAGAAGTAAGGCTTATATATTCCTATACCTACTCCTAGTTGACCTTGGGAATCCTTCTCCATGGATTACATGTCAGGCATTCCTTCTACTAACCATGACAACAATTGTGTTTTTGTGGTCATTAACAATTTCTCTAAGATGGCCATTATGGTGGCCTACAAGAAGAGTATCACAGTAGAGGCCACTACTAAGCTCTTCTTTCAGTGAGTCTAGGTACATTTTGGGGTCCCATAGTCCATTGTCTCTGATTAAGAAAATAGATTCCTAAGTGAATTTTGGTCAAGTCTTTGGTCGATGCTGGATACCAAACTCAATAAGTCCATGGATTTCCATCCCCAAACTAATGGCCAAACAACAATGGTCAATAAGATGATCATACACATTTTGTGCATGTACAACTCAAAGCATCCAAGCATATGGGATGAAATCCTCCCCTATGTCTAGCACAACTATAACAGATCTCCTGACATCTCAATGTGCTACAACCCCTTTCAGGTAGGCCTAGGTAGGCCTAGGATTTCGGCCATTATGTCCCATTGATGTGGCCATACCATTTGCAGCTACTCAGGCAGATTCGGCTCAATTCTAGTCTAAATACGAAGCACATTCAATGCATCCTCCAGAAATTCAATGATATATTGGATGGAGACAATTCTAAGTATAAGCAACACCATGATCAACATTGGGTGTCGCACATGTTCCAAGAGGGTGATAGAGTTTGGCTACATTTGCAGAAGGAGTGCCTCGCTGGACCCCATCGTAAGCTTTTCCCACTCTGATATGGGCCATACACCATCACCAAGGTTGTAAGGGACAATGCCTTCAAGATCAACATTCCATCATTCCTTGGTCTGCACCCAACGTTCAATGTAAACCTCCTTCGACCGTACATTCCATCATTGTTGGACACATCCAACATTGCAGAACAAATCACACCAATAGAACTAAACCCAGAATGCATGGAACATGCCACAACTAATCGAATCATGGGAACATAGAATAAGAACACTCATCAGTAGAAGATCCAACTATATTGGGTTGTCAAAGTTGGCCAACTCCTGCACAAAGGCAAGTGGCTCACCAGGAACCAAGTTCATCAGAAGATTCCCCATCTAATGGAGGCACTCAATGCAATGGGGAACATTACTTCTGAAGGGGGAGGACTGATCCAGGTGGATATTAATGGACACCCTCCTATTCCACTTGGACCCCCAACACTATATCTTTCAATTTTTCAGTTTCCTTAGTTGTAGCATAGTTTACTATTTTTGGTAGTTTTTCGGGTCCTAAGCTTCTGGAGACGTTCTGAGGCCCTAAACGAAGTTTTTAGGGAAAACAAAGAGATTAGAGAACTCCCAAGATAGATTTGTAACTTAGTATAGCCTACTCTTTGAGACCTTTGAAACAAGGTATTATGAAAGCCAAATGGAGATTGTATGCCAAAGTTACGACCCTGGGAAATTGATGTACCAATTTACCCAGACAAGGCCCACAGTTTTGGCACTTCATCTCCTAGGGTTAGTTTTATCGATGTTTAGGATTTTCCATCATTTATTAATAATAAATAGGCCTTGGAGTCTCATTGTAACACAATTCAAATGCATATTTTCGGCACATCTCTTCTCAAAGATAAGCTACCATCACCCGAGCTAGTTTATTTCCATTATCTTTGTAAGCATATTTTAGTATTCTAATATTAATGAAAAGAAGTGTTATTTCTACTACATTTCTGTATTTATGCTTATATCTATAATTTTTTGCATTCCTGTTTAATTTCACATCAGTGGTATCAGAGCGTTCTACTCTTTTTCTATTTTATTTTCATGTCCCCAACGAGGTCAGGGTATAAGGAGTTAGGGCTCGATCTAGTTGACCCTTTGTAAGACCAACATCACAAACCCTAATGGCCTCCCATGGCAGAAGAAAAGAAAGAGGAGGGGGCAGGAAATCCTTTCAAAATATTGCTCGAGGAATCCCTTGAACGATAGAGGAATGTGATGATGGATAACGTTGCAAAAATCCCTCGATGACTACCCACAGGTGACACATCTTCATCTAGGAGCCACTCTGGAGGCACCAATCCTTTAAAGGTACAAGTTAACTTCGATATTCCCATATTTGAGGGAAAAATAGATGCATACGGCATAGATAAATCGTTGAATCTATTGGAAGGATATTTTTTAGTTCATGACTTTTCTAATCGAGAAAAGATTACTTTTGGACTTCTCAAAGTCGCCCCACACGTCAAGGACTAGTCGCAAACCTACTATGAAAAAAGGATGAGAGGGAATCCTCACTATTTTCTGCTGCACCCTCTTGGGATTCTTTCTGAGATGCCATCAAGGAACAATATTACCCTGTCGAGATTTATGAAGATAAATACATAAAGTGGACCATGCTATGGTAGGGAAGGAACCAAGATGTGTCAAAGTTCACAAATATTTTCCATACCCTCCGCACTAGGTTGGGTATCAAGGAATCTGAGTGGAATTTGGTACTCAAGTACCGCGGTTGTCTACACAATTACATCCAAGATGAGATGGAGTTCCTAGACATCTCCTCGCTTGGCATGACATACCAATATGCTATCAATATTGAGTATAATTTTAAATAGAAGAACAAAGTCTTTAGATCTACAAATCTGAAGCAAGGAAAAGGTGTCTACAAACCACAGAGAAAAGGCCAAAGCCAAGGTGGGCAGCCCAAGACAACCTGTCGAAGCCACAAGAAAAGAAAAACACCATGAAGACAAATAAGGACATGGGAAAATGGTGTGAGTTCCATAAGATCTCCACTCACAACACAATTGAGTGTTAGGCCATGCAGTCATTGGTGGTCGAGCTGAAGGCTTTTGAATTAGATGCATGTTCTGATCCTAAGTCAGAACACAATAAGGGGAATGACTATTGGTTATGACCTAACTTGGTCCATTTTTGGTCAAAGACTCTACATTTTTAGGAACAGAGTGCATGGAGTCCACAAAGTTCTATTCACCATGCAATGTCTAGGGGATTTTGGGGTGGGTCAAAACCCCTCATTTTGTAATGGGTATTGGCGTTTTAGCTCATTGTTTTGTAGTAATGAAATATATATAAGGATATGTAATTATTTGTCTAAGAGATATTGATGGGCCTCTAAATTAGACATAAATTAAGGCCCATGCCTCTAAATTAAAACACAAATTAAGGCCTATGACCATCCTTCAGCACATTAAACCTCTCTTTCTACATTAGATAGTTTATTTTTAATTTTAATATATTCATTAGGAAGGTTTATGAATAATTGAATATTTGTGCCTAATATTATTTATTTTTGTGGAATATTATGATTATATTGGGCAGATTATGAAGATTTGGAGGAGGAGATAATTTAGGGACTTGTTCCCTACTACAGGAGGATCAATAATAAATAATAAATCAACAATATATTATGGAACTATGGAACATATTGTGGAACTCCAATGATTGAGAAAATCTAGGAATATGTTCCACTAATCAAGGGACCAGATCCACTAATCAAGGGATTTTGGTGGGGAAAGCTTCCTCCATTCATGGTGAATGATTCCTAATCATTTTGTATAATTACCAAGTTGAATTTTCCTTTAGAGAGAGATTTTCATTAGTGTTATTGTGGATAGAGCTTGTATTTTTGCAGCTCCATTGTATTTTCTTACAGGAATGTAATTCTATTGATGCAAATAATGAAGATTGGTGTCATGTTCAGCTTCTAATGTTAGGATATTCCAACACATAGGAAATAGTTAAGTATAACTTGGTCTAGTGTAGAGTTAGGTAAAGTTTGTTTCTTTACTATGTACATTTGTAGCTTACAATCCAACGGTCATAATATGTTCTAGACATGAAGTGGTTCGACGGTTCATTCTCTCCTCATATTACCGACACTTGATTCGTGGCTTAACACCTGGTTAGTCCATGATCTCTATGTAAAGATCATGGAGGATAATTTTTAGAGCAACTGTTCATGAGAGAAGATTATGTAAATTTTATTTCTTTGATTAATAAATTTCCTGAAGTGGTCGTGTTGGCTCAGGCCATGGACTATTTCCCTCTTTGAGGGTTTTAACCACGTCAAGAATACTCGTGTATTGATCTGTGATCTGTTTGTTATTGGTGTCCTTTGGTTTTCTATCTGAGAAACTTACCCTATAAATTCCTACATGGTATCAGAGCTATTTGAGGGCCGCATCCATTGGTGATCCAAATCCGATGCCAGTACAACTGCATCCGACTGTCGTTTCATATATCTATTGTTTCTAACTACTTTCAGGCCAAGAGGACTACACTATTGTGTTAGGAGCACCTATTCCAGTGAGGAAAACCTTTCTTTTCACACAAAAAGGCTTTTGGTAGCAGTAGCTATGTCATTTTTAAAATCTAGAGGTGTACAGTCTTTATTTGTAGTTGTCGTTATTCACCTCTCTGTTTATTTTGGTTTATTTAACCCTATGTTTTTATTTCTGGATTTATACCTTTTATTTCAGTGTATGCTCTTTTCCCTATGACTCTGTGTGATCTGGGCAAATTAGAAACAAAAAGGAAGGATTTTTCTCATGCATATGCTATTTTCAGTTGCGCCTTAGAGTGATCGCGGAAAATTAGAAACATTGAGGAAAATATTTAGTTTTTGGTGAAAACTAACTTCAAGCCATAAGGTTTGGCTTTTTTTCCATGTTCATGTTGAGTTGTGTGGGTTTTTGTTTTGTATGAAAAAAGATATTTCTCAAGTAAGCATGCACCCCAAAGCTTCAGCAACTAACCAAAAAAAAAAAAAAAAAAAAACCCCTTCCTCTTTTCCAAAAATTACTAACCATTTAAACTGGCTCACTTGGTCCAAATTTACTTCATGAGAATAGAGGTCTTGGGTTCAAGTCTTTCTTTTTGTTGAGTTACTTTTTCAAAAAGCACATGTAACATATGTGTTACCCATTATAAAATGTGAGTCGCTTATAATTCTAAAGTCTCTTTATCTTTTATTTAAGTTACAATTTAGTGGGTAGCGCATAAAGTACCATTGTAAAAGTGACTTTCACTTATTTATAAAAGTGGGTCACATAATTTGTTTTTAAAGTGAGCTAATTAGATTAAGTTTGGAAAGGGAGGGGGGGATTTTTTTAAATATAACATTATCATTCATTCAACACATTCACACACTTCATTGGCATCTTCAACATCTTTTCTTCAAAAAACTTCTTCATCGGAAGTCATTTTTCAGTGCTGTTTTTTTTTAATCAGCCTAAATTTTCAAGATATTTCCATTGGAATGCTTAGTTTCAGAATATACAGCTTCAGTTTCTATTAAAATGGAAATTACATGCCAAGTTATTCTTGACAACACCAACTACTTCCAATGGTGGTCTTACATTGTGGATTTACTTAGAAGTAAATTTTTTTACAGAATAGCATCAGGCCAAGAAACTAAACCTAAAAATGAAGATAAGGCAGCCAAATGGGAAAATAGACAATATCAATCATGTGGGTTGATAGGGATGTCTATTTCTCCAGACCTTAGATTCCATATTGCAGAACTTGATACCCCTAATGAAGCAATGAAACATCTCACTAAAGTTTTTGGAATTAGAAATGAAATTAGAGCCCATCAACTTGAAAATGAGTTGCTTATGTTGGACCCCAATAATTTTTCTTCCATTTAATATTTTTGCCCAAGTTCAAGACCCTTAAACTTCTCTTGGAAGGTGTTAAGGTTAAGAAAGAAGATGGTAGTCTTATCTATTCCATCCTTACTAAGTTGGGACCAACCTACTCTGTGTTTGTTTCCACTTTCCATTCTACTAGAGAAGCCTTTATTTCTCAAGAACAAGACTACAAGTCCTCATTTTTTATGCCTTTTGTGATTCTTTAATAAAATAACAAGAAAAAATCTTACATCTTGGTCTTCTTAATCTTGGAAACTCTTATAAGAAAGTCTCAGCTGCCAAACATCAACCAAAGTCAAAGAATCCTAAGAAGCAGTATCCTAAAAAGAATGGTCCTAAACCAAACAAGGGTCCTAAGCAATTCCAGTCTCAAAATGAAAAATCATTTCACCAAAATGATAAGGAAAATAAAAGCAAAGGGAAGAAGACAGATAGAAATTACAACTTTTGTAATCGAGATGGCCACTTCGAATCCAAATGCTTTAAGAAGATGGAAGCCTTGGAAGCAGCAATGAAGAAGCATAACATCCATTTGGAGCACTCTTCAACTTCAACTTCATCTTTAGGAATAGCACTTTTTGCATGTGGTTTTCAAGCATCTCAGTTTAGTTATGCACTAAATGTATCTTCTTCTTCTCATTCTCATGAGTGGCTCATTGATTCTGGAGCTTATTATCACATGGCCAAAAACAAAGCCATGTTTTCTTCTTTAAATGATTGTAACACCAAAAATATATATGTTGGTGATGATAGATCTCTTAATGTTGTAGGGACTGGAAATATTCATCTAGCCAATGGTCAATTTAATGATGTACTATGTGTTCCAACCTTATCCTTCAACCTTCTATCTGTATATCAAATAACTCATTCAAGTGAAGGTAAAATCATTGAATTTTCACCTCACGATGTTGTAATTAAGGACCTAAGATATCCTAGACATATTTCAACTACTAGAATTGTTGATGATTCTACAAGGTTGTATAATTTTAACAACTTTGGGTCATCCATACTTCCCTCGATATTTGTTGCTCATAATGATAAAGTGAGAAAACTTTGGCATGAGTGATTTGGTCACTTAAACTATCACTCCCTTCAAAATATATGTAAAGAAAATTTGGTGACAGGTCCTCCTATGGTATCTTGCAGAGATGGTGTTTGTTCTGGATGTGTACTCAGAAAACATAATTGGGATAGTTTTGAAAAGCGTGCCTCTTGGCATGCCTGAGCTCCTTTACAACTTGTGCATAGTGATTTATGTGGTCCACTTCTAGTTGTTTCAATGTTTGGCTACAAGTATTTCTTAATTTTCATTGATGATTTCTCCAGACGCACTTGGGTATATTTCTTAAAACTCAGGAGTGAAGTATTTAACATGTTCTTGGCCTTTAAGGCCTTTGTTGAGAAACAATATGGACATCAAATTATTAAGCTAAGATATGATAATGGCGGAGAGTATGTTAACAAAAAATTCATCAACTTTTTCACTAAGCATGGAATTCAAATGCAACATACTGTTCCATATACTTCACAACAAAATGGTGTAGTTGAAAGGAAGAATCGCACCTTAAAGGAAATGGCTAATTGTATGCTTCAATCTAAAGGACTTAGTCTCAATTTTTGGGCAGAAGCAATTAATTATGCTAATTACACAGTAAATCACACTCCTACTAAGGTTTTAAAGAATATCACTCCAAATGAAGCATGGAGCTCTATTAAACCAGATGTAAGTCACTTTCGTGTTTTTGGAAGTGAAGCATGGGCCCATATTCCTGATGAGAAACATAAAGCCTTAGAACCTAAGAGTGAAAATTGTATTTTTGTTGGATATTTTGAAGTTTTCAAAGCATATAGACTTATTCCACTTAAGTCCAAAACTGTTATCATTAGAAGAGATGTAAAATTTGCTGAAAAATATATCGACCTACGAGCCTAGTTCGGCAGATGTGCTACCTCTCTCTATCCCTTCTACTTCTAAAAATATCTCTTCTTCAGATGATGACAGTGAGGATGAAAATCCTCCCACACCTTCTTAGGATCCTTCTTTAGCTCCTCAGCTTCCAAAATGGGTTCACGCTACTCGAGATGCAGCAGGTGCTCTTGTAGGTAATCATATAGATCAACGTCACACTCGTTCTCAGTTTGATAGACCCTCTTCTTTACTCGCTCAAGATCCAACAAATTATGATCCTGACACCTTTGCAAAAGCTTCAGGCCATCCATATTGGGACATAGCTATGAATGAAGAATATCATTCATTATTGTAAAATGATACATGGGATCTTGTTCCTCTTCCAAAGGGACGAACTTGTTAGATGAAAATAGGTTTATAGAACCAAGTATGGACCAGATGGAAAAGTTGATAAACATAAAGCTCGTCTTGTTGCTAAGGGTTTTTCACAAGTTGAAGGCATTGACTATACTGAACCCTTCTCCCCTGTTGCCAAAATGAACTCTATCCACCTTGTTCTTTCCCTTGTTGCCTCTTTCAAATGAGAAGTCCATCAGATGGATGTTAAATCTGCCTTTTTGCATGGGGACTTGCATGAAGAAATCTATAAGGAACAACCTCCTGGCTTTATACAACTAGACTCCAGCCTTATATGTTGGCTTAATAAATCCCTTTATGGTCTCAAGCAAGCCCCTCAGGCTTGGTATGCCAAAATGGATAGCTTTCTTTTAGATACTGGCTTTTCTAGGTGTCATTCTGATAACACTGTTTACACCAAGAAAGTGGGTAAGTCTCTTATCATTCTTGTTCTTTATGTTGATGATCTTATCCTTACTGGTAGTGATCCCAACCTTATACACCATGTGAAGTCCAGCCTTAAAAAGCTGTTTGAAATGACAGACTTAGGACACTTGCATTATTTTCTTGGTCTTCAAGTCTTGCAATCGAAGGAAGGTATTTCCCTTTCCCAGTCCAAGTATGCCTGTGATCTTCTACACCACTTTCACATGGAAGACTGTAAGCCAATCCCTTCTCCCTTTTAGTCTGGAGCCAAACTTTTAGTCACTTTTACTTCCCCTGAAGTTGATGTGACCTTATACCATCAACTTGTAGGAAAACTTTTGTATCTGATCCATACTCATCTTGGCCTTTCCTTTTTTGTTGGCCTTATTTCTCGATTTATCCAAAAACCACATAAAAGTCATTGGAAAGCAACTAAAAGAATACTTCATTATGTTCGAGGTACAACTCAGTTTGGGATTCATTAGAGTATAGAAGCATCTCCTCTATTGGTTGGTTTCACTGATTCCGATTGGGCTGGTGACGCTGATGCTACTATAGGTTATGTGTTCACTCTTGGTTCTAGACCTATTACATGGGTTTACAAGAAAAAGAGTGCCATTTCTCTTTCTTCAATAGAAGCAGAGTATCATGGTGCTGTAGAAGCTAGTAAGGAAGCCTTGTGGCTTCGTTAGATCTTGTCAGAGTTTGGATTACAACAGCGACATCCAACTACATTTTGGTGTCATAATCAAAGTACTATTCAACTATGCAAAAATCCTGTCCAACATCAGTGCAGAACATACATTGAAATACACATGCACTTCATCAAAAAGCTCATTCATGACCATGTTATTGAAGTACAATATTGTTCAACTAATGATCAAGTTGGAGACATCTTTACAGAGGCTCTCATAGAGGCAAAGTGATGAGCTCCAAAAATGGGTAATTATATGGGCTCATTTAGCCTCCTAATTCAACTTAATCCACCATTCTCATTAGTTTATTGCATGTTTTTTATTATATTTATGCTAATAGAGTGAATTGGATTAGTCATTATGCCAAAAAGTCTAATGTGTACTTTATGCAGATTTTTGGTCAATTTTGAGACAAAATCAAAGGTTTAATGAGCACTTGGCAGCCAAATTCTTGGAAGAACAAGGGAGAGGAGTTGTAGGAAGGTGTCCCCTTCATTTATGAGCCCTTACCTTGAATTCGCCTTCAAAATTTTGGAGCACAAGGGGCAGCAAAGCAAGTCAAGTAGGACTGTTGTTAACTACAAGTTTTGGCAAACGAGTTCCTAAAGTTTAGGAGAACTGTTGGGGTCCTCAATTTACATAAATAAGAAGGCTTAGGGCCTCAGTTCAGTTAGTCAGATGTTAGTCAGATTGTAGTTAGATTTTAGTTAGTAGGTTAGTCATTTTGTTAGTCTATTTTCGCACTTTAGTACAGCTCTATATCAACACATTTTCGAGCTTTTTCTTATAGACAGTTTTTGGGATGTAACTATTATTTTTTTATCAATAAAGATGAATCCAACTTTGCACTAGCTCTAATCTTTCTTAAGGGGTTGTAGCTCCTGGGGTTGGGCCCAACCCAAGTGCTAATACCTCCTTTATGTACTTTGACGTGTCTTTGCTGCATTCATAGAATAAATTCTGTTATTTAGGTTAAGATCTTACTTTGCTGCTTAGGTTGTTTTTGATGGTTAAAGTAGCTTTTCATGATTTAGGTTGATTTGATAGTTTGGTAAAGGAAAAGATCTGAAAAAAGGTGATCAAGCAATCATTGATCTCATCTCTCCCTCCTTGGGACCATGAGCTAAGACTAAGGCATACTTTCTGCCACAAAAACACTGTTTTTGCCTTTCCATGCAATTGCTAGTGTTAGATTTTTAGTTGGAAAAGTTGATACCAGTTGTTCTTGCATGTTTAGGATCTGTTCTTGCTTATTTTTCATAGTTATCTTACATGATTTTCTACCAATAAATTTATGTTCATCATGGTTGTTGGTTTCTAGGTCAAAATAGTTAGATCTTTGGTTTGGATAGTCTTTGCTTAGTCAGTTTTGGAAAATAGTGTGCAGAACACCTGTGACAACCATCATAGAACCTGCTTCAACCCCTAATTCAAGATTCCTTCCCTTCATTTGCACATTTTCCCACTTTGCCCTAATCTCTACATTCTTGTGCATCATTGCTTCCTCCATCGTTGAACAAATCCAATCACATTAATCACTCCTCAGCTTCATTCACCAGGTCCTAGACCTCTTCACACCTTCATCTAACCTCCATCTCCACTTTTCCACCTTTCTTCCACCATCAACCCTCCAAAATCCCCTTTCGGAACATCCTGTAGAACCCCTGCAGACTTCCTGTAGAAGTTCACGAAAGCAGTTTTTCGAGATCTAAACACTATGAAACTCTCTGGAAGGGTGCTAGGGACCCCTTAGGCCCTCTCCTCAACTTCCTGCAAACACCTACCCCATTTCCTTTCACCAATCAACCTCTGCACAGTTAAAAACAGTTAAAGCACATGCATAATAATTCTGCGAGATTACTCAAAAATGCAAAAAGATGTTTTCTCCAGATTATACTACAGAAGTAGCTTAGTCACATGCATTTTACCTTTCTAAAAGTCAATGGCATCCATTTCCACTGCTTTCATCTATTTTCTTGCAGCAGTAGGGCTAGTCGGTAAAAACTAGGGTTTACTAGGGTTTGAATTTTTTCAGCTTTTAGCTTCTTTCTGCAAGTAGACTAGCCTCCTTTGAGTTAGCTTTCATCTATCACCATTAAAAGCTTCTTCTAATAACTCATAGAAGTTGGCTTAAGCTCCTAGCAGACTTGTGCCAGCTGATCAAGTGATAGCTTGCGGCAAGAGCTAGTACTTGTGCATATAGCATTGTCGCTTCCAAGTTTGTTATGGACAACCGGGTTGATAAAAGTAAAGAAGGGAGTCCCAGGAGTTGTAGCATTATTGCTGCAATACTAGATCTCACCATATTTTTGGCGCCATTGCTGTAGAAGCATCAGAGTATTGGTGATTGCTGCTTTTCTTCTATTTTCTACTGCAACCTTCTGCTCAGTAGTTTATTTCAGCAAGCATAGAGTAGTTGTTTCGTTTCCATTCTGCAATTTCATTTCCGCAAAAGTAGATTAGACATTTCCTTCTTTCATTTCATTTTAGCAAGCGTAGATTACATATTTCCTGCTTTCATAGATTATGATTTCAATTCCAAAATTTCAAGCATTTCAATTCTGCAATTTCCATTCTGCAAGCATAACTTAGCATTTCATTCCTGTAGTTTCATTTCAGCAACATATATTAGTCCTTTCCTGCTTTCATTTCAATTCTGCATTTTCATTTCAGCAAGATAGATTTTAGTTAGTTACAGTTCAATCTATTTCATTTTTGCAGGTACAAGCAAAAAAAAAAAAAAAAATCATTTCATGCCTTGTAAGAGTAGAGATAAGTCAGAAAAGTTTTTGCACAACACCCCCACTACTTCACATAGCCAACCTTCTCTCTTCTTCGATGGCTATGATTAAGAAGAACCCTTAGGTGGACAACAAGACATATTTGAAGAACCGCTAAGGGAGAAGAAGAAGAAAAAATTCCTTTTGAGCAAATGGCTGGAAACAAAAATGTTAGGAGCAGTACATTTTCTTCCAACTCATCCATTGAAGGTGAAATTGGAAACATGTGGGAAGATTTCAAGAGCGAGATGAGGCAATTTCTTGCCATGCAAATGGATACATTGCGGATCCAAAGGAAGCAAGAAGAAGCCAAGAGAGCATTGGCTATCTTTTGTCCTAGGTGCACTAAAAAGCATCCTAGGAATGAATGTCCATTGCACTCTATAGAAGTGTGTTTTGTCTGTGAAAAAGACCATCCTACGAACTAGTGCCCTTCCTTACCTAGAATCAAAGTTGTATATCAGAGGGCCAAAGGAATCACTGAACCACTCTATTTAACGAACCAAAAGAGGCCACATGGACCCAGACCTTACCAGCAGGGAATGCAAGGGACATCCCAGACCTATTACGACCCCTATCAAGCCACTTCCATGCCTTTTTGGGGTCCCCCTACTCATCCTTCCTAGTTCACACCTCCTCTTTGGTCCTTCACATATCCATATTATGCCCAACTAGATGCTCATTCATTTCACTCTTATGCTCAGCCACAGCCTCAGTGGAATGCACCTCATCAGTTGTGGAGGCCCCAGTACAACTCTCCTCCCGCTCCTTTGCCTCCACCACCTACTCAACCGCAACTATCGCCTCCTGCTCCACCAAGGCAACCTCAAATTCTTGCTCAACTGAACTTGAACCCAAATAAAAAGCAGGCTCAGCAAGTATATAGTGGGAAACCACCTGCCTAACCACAACCCCATCCACAACCATCTCAAATATACACCACCGCTCAACTACCCGTACCACCATTTCCAAATCTACACATTGGAGTATCTCAACCCAATTACAATGCTGAGGCACAACATGTCCAAACAACTCCTCTTGAGCTCAATGATATTCACCATAGCTCAAGAAGAGCATTGCAAAAAAGAGATTATATTGACAGCATTGAAGGACCACATCCAGCAAAAGAAGATTCAAAAGAGGAGATCAAAAGACCATGGGCTGCACTTGATAAAGAGAAGATAATAGAATTAGAGATTGAGAGATCTCCCTCATGGTTACCATCAAATCCTCCATGTATTCAAGAGAAAAGTAATCAAAAAGAGGAAGATGTGAAGGTCATGATAGAAGAAGATATGGAGAATGATCCAGATCAGCAAAAGGACCAAGGATATCAGAGCTATATTGAGATATGGTTTCAAATGGTCACTAAGTTGCAGTAGTACTTTCTTCCTCAGCTATGTTTGATCCCTTCAAAGTCAAATCATTTGGTCTTTGAAATCCGGATACCTGTCAAAGCATGCATTTCAAGCCTCCGCATCATTTTGTCTCTAATCTCGATATGCACATGGCTCCATTGGAAGTATTCTTATACTTGAAAATGATTTTGTTTTTCAAGTAGGGTAGGGTAGGAAAAAAGAAAAAAAAAAAGAAAGTAAAAAATGAAAATAAGAGGAAAATATAAGGTGAAAAACCTCCTCGGAGGTGCCTCAGATTGGCTCATTGATTGAAAACCTCCATGAGGCGGTCAATGGGTTGGAAAGAAGAGAAAAGAAAAAAGAATAAAATCCCTGGGTGAAAGCCTCCCTTGGAGGCGCCCAGGGAAAGCAATTAGGGTGAAAACCTCCATGAGGCGGCCTAGTTGTTTTAAAAAAAAGAACAGAAAAAAACAAAGAGAAAAAGAAAAATAGACCTAATTTCTGGTGAATAAATTGCAGGTTGCAGGAAGGACACTGTAGCTTAGGAGGATTGCACAAGACAAGGACAAAGGTCAGCACTAGGCTGCCAGCACCCCTCACCATCCATTCCTCCATGACCACTACACTTTCCTAAGATTTGGTCTCATTCGGACTAGGATTTCACCTTCTACAGGAAGTTCTGTGTCTTCTATAGGAAGTTCCTATAGAACCTGCAAACAAGCCAAAATCAATCTCAGAAGAGGACCCGAAGGTTAAGAATCTGTTTATGAGGCCTGTAAACATCCCTGTTTCCTTCCTTCACACTTCATCATTTTTTTCCACCTCATTGTGCTTGTTTTCTGAAAACTGTGTTTTCCACAGGAAGTTCCTATAGAAATTACAGAAAGCTAGAAATGGATTTTAAAAAGTAGTTTGGCGAACGTGGAAGCTTCATAAAGGGTTCATAAATCCTCCTGCAATCTTCAAACCTCTCTCCCATCAATTCCAAGTCTACATTATAGCCCAAGCTCATTTTTTCTTACTGTACAAAAAACTGCAGAATGCTTTGAAACAAAAATACATAGAGCATAAATTTGTTTTTTCCCTAACTTGAAATCCGTGCATCCATTTAAAAAACTGTTTTATGGGGAGTTGTATATGGATGATGGCAACATGCCCAAGCAATTTCAGCCAATTCTAGTGCACGGTTTCCAAGAAATCAGCCTCCATCACCTTCACCCATTTTTGCATTTTCTCCACATCCATCCATCCATTTAAAAACATGTTTCATGGGGAGATGCATATGGATGATAGTAACCTGCCCAAGAAATTTTAGCCAATTCCAGTGCACGATTTCTGAGAAATTGATCTTTGTCACCTTTAGACATTTTCAGTTTTTCTCGAAATCCGTGCATCCATTGACCTCAATTTTGCTATGGGAGGAGCATAATGATGATAGAAACATACTAAAAAAGTTTTAGGTCAATCCGGTCTATCATTTGGAAGCTATGGACAAAACAAGTCGTTGTCCTACAAAAATCTAGCATCAGCAGCATAAGGGTGCAAATCTGAAAGTTGAAACAGACTCTTGCAGCTTATATCTAGCCAGAGGATACCTGCACAAGAAAAGATCGACATATCAGCGACCAAACCAGCATTAATGCACAGAAACAAAGGCATGCAGTAGAAGGAAAGGCCACAACACCTCACAGCAAACGCATTCAACTTCCAGGTACATGACTAAACCCGTTCCTCTGTTGCATGAATGTAATTTAAGATCTGCGTGGACAGTGAGATGGTTGTGATTAAACAAGATCGGTGGCTAGCTAACTGGCCACCCTCATTTAGTTCAAACAACGCCTCATCTAGTTAAAATAGCGCTCAATGGGTGCAATCGGCACATGTGCTCAGCCATCTCAGGAAGAAAACTGAAAATAGGTAGTGGCAGTTGTTTAAACTGCAACGTAATTGATGGAAGTGATTATGGGCAAGAAACATATAGTTTCACAACAGCACTGCAGTCTGCATGGGGCTAACGTACATCCGACCACCTCATCTCCTCACCACGAATCATGCCAGTAGTTAAAAGACAGTTCAGTTTACACATTCACCACTCTTTGTTTACTGTGCCTTCACGACGTTCTCGACTGGAGTGCGCATCTACCACTTTCAGAGTAGCTAACCCTTGGTCCTCCGCCAGATTTCTACCTATTTTTTTAAATCTCCCACCTATCGGGATCTACTAGAAGCACAGTTTCATTCTACAAGAACACTGTCTACAAGAATATTTCTACAAGAAGGGCAGAGAACAACTCTGCAGCCAGAAAATTTGAGATTTTTGTCAAAATTTGAGCTTGAAAAGAGGTAGGCTCGGGAAACTGATCTACATATGATATATTTATATAAAGTGGAGGATTAAAAACACAGTATTGGGTTGAAAGGAAGGAAAGTGAAGCTTACAAGTCTGCCTATGTGTTGAATTCTACACAGTCTCTCTGTTTTTCTGCTCTGCATCCAAAATCTGCCTTTTTCTTTCTCAAATTCTTCTGAAAAAAGAGATGCAACCAGAGAAGCCAACCTATGAAAAACCAAATTTCCAAGATTTTCCACTCTCTAAAGAAAAAACAATGTGTTATAAATATTCTCTGCTCTGTCAAAAGTATTGATTTTTCTCAAAAACCAAGAAACAAATTCAAGTTGGAAACAGTTTGAAGAAAAAGTTACAAATTGATGTTGTAAAAAAGAAGAACATGAGAAATTTCCGATTCTAGAAAAACAAACTTCAGCCATTTCTCTATTTCTGGTTTTGAAAGTTTGTTTCCTCCCTCCTCACCTAAACATTTCTAGCAGTCACTACACATCATGGCAGGGAGATTTTTAGAAATATGGCAGGGGAAGATGAGGAGGAAATAGAAAAAGAGGAAAATACCAAAATGGAGAAAGAAGAACTTGAAACAGAGGAGGAAACCAAAACAAAAGATGAGAAGGAAGACCCAAAATAGAAAAGAAAAAGAATAAAGCAGAGAAGGCACAAAATAAAGAAGATGAGAAGAAAACCAAAATAGAGTGTGAGGAAGCAAAGCTAATAGAGGCAGAGAAGACAAAAGAAGAGGAAAAAAGGAAGAAGAGAAACACCTTGAGATATCAGGAACAGAATCAGAAACAAGGGGCATAGAGATTTGTACAGAAAGTGAAGGAAAAGAACAACAAAAAGAAAAATCCCCTGAAATTATCGCAAGGGAAGCAGCAGCTGTGCTTGCTGCATTAAGCACACCTACAAAACAAAAAGAAAAGAGAAAAAGGCAAGCCTCCATGTACTTTAAGGCCAGGAAAAGAACAAGAATTCAAACAAGAAGAATAGGAGGAGCAGTGGAAGGACATGGACAAGAAGGCAGAATTTTATGGCACACATGAGTAGACCTCATCAAAATATTGGGATGATAGGGAGGCCACTAGGGCCATCAAATATGAAGAGATAGATTAGTTTCTCAGAGGATGAGAAACACTTTCAGTAGGGGGTGATGATGAGCCCCAAAAATGGGTAATTATATGGGCTCATTTAGCCTCCTAAATCGACTTAATCCACCATTCTCATTAGTTTATTGCATGTTTTTTATTATATTTATGCTAATAGAGTGAATTGGATTAGTCAGTATGCCAAAAAGTTTAATGTGTGCTTTATGCAGATTTTTGGTCAATTTTGAGACAAAATCAAAGGTTTAATGAGCACTTGGCAGCCAAATTCGTGGAAGAAAAAGGGAAAGGATTTGTAGGAATGTGTCCCCTTCATTTATGAGCCCTTACCTTGAATTCTCCATCAAAAACTCAGAGCACAAGGGGCAGCCAAGCAAGTCAAGTAAGACTGTTGTTAACTGCAAGTTTTGGCAGCCGAGTTCCTAAAGTTTAGGAGGATTGTTGGGGTCCTCAATTTTAATAAATAAGAAGGCTTAGGGCCTCAGTTCATTTAGTCACATGTTAGTCAGATTGTAGTTAGATTTTAGTCAGTAGGTTAGTCATTTTGTTAGTCTATTTTCGCACTTTAGTGCAGCTCTGTATCAGCACATTTTCGAGCTTTTTTTTATAAACAGTTTTTGGGATGTAACTATTATTTTTTGTTCAATAAAGATGAATCCAGCTTTGCACTAGCTCTAATCTTTCTTAGGAGGTTGTGGATCTTGGGGTTGGGCCCAACCCAAGTGCTAGTACCTCCTTTGTGTACTTTTATGTGTCTTTGCTGCATTCATAGAATAAATTCTGTTATTTAGGTTAAGATCTTGCTTTGCTACTTAGGTTGTTTTTAATGGTTAAAGTAGTTTTTCATGCTTTAGGTTGATTTGACAGTTTGGTAAAGGAAAAAATCTGAAAAAAGGTGATCAAGCAATCGTTGATCTCATCTCTCCCTCCTTGGGACCATGAGCTGAGACTAAAGCATACTTGCTGCCACAAAAACACTGTTTTTGCCTTTCCATGCAATTGCTAGTGTTAGATTTTTAGTTGGAAAAGTTGATACCAATTGTACTTGCATGTTCAGGATCTTCTCTTGCTTATTTTTCATAGTTATCTTACATTATTTTCTACCAATAAATTTGTGTTCATCATGGTTGCTGGTTTCTAGGTCAAAATAGGTCAAAATATCTAGATTTTTGGTTTGCATAGTCTTTGCTCGGTCAGTTTTGGAAAATAGTGTGCAGAAAACCTGTGAAAACCATCATAGAACCTGCTCCAACCCTTAATCCAATATTCCTTCCCTTCATTTGTGCATTTTCCCACTTTTCCCTAATTTCTACATTCTTGTGCATCATTTCCCCCTCCATCCTTGAACAAATCCAATCACCTTAATCACTCATCAACTTCATTCACCAGGTCCTAGACCTCTTCACACCCTCATCCAACCTCCATTTCCACTTTTCCACCTTTCTTCCACCATCAACCCTCCAAAATCCCCTTTCGGAACATCTTGTAGAACATCTTGTAGAATCCCTGCAGACTTCCTATAGAAGTTCACGAGAGCGGTTTTTCGATATCTGAACACTATGAAACTCTCTGAAAGGGTGCTAGGGACCCCTTAGGCCCTCTCCTCACATTCCAAACCTCTTGCAAACACCTACCCCATTTCCTTTCTCCAATCAACCTCTGCATAGTCAAAAACAGTTAAAGCACACGCATAATAATTCTGCAAGATTACTCAAAAATGCAAAAAAATGTTTTTTCTAGATTATATTGTAGAAGTAGCTTAGTCACATTCATTTTAACTTTCTAAAATTCAATGGCATCCATTTCCACCGCTTTCATCTCTTTTCTTGCACCAGTAGGGCTAGTTGATAAAAACTATGGTTTGCTAGGGTTTGCATTTCTTTTCAGCTTTCAGCTTCTTTCTGCAAGTAGACTAGCCTCCTTTGAGTTAGCTTTCATCCATCACAGTTAAAAGCTTCTTCTAAGAACTCATAGAAGTTGGCTTAAGCTCCTAGCAGACTTGTGCTAGTTGATCAAGTGACAGCCTGTGGCAAGCTAGTACTTGTGCATATAGCACCGTCCCTTCCAAGTTTGTTATGAACAACCAGGTTGATAAAAGTAAAGGAAGGAGTCCCAGAAGTTGTAGCATTATTGTTGCAATACTGGAGCTCACCATCTTTTTGGCGCCGTTGCCAGAGAAGTGTCAGAGTATTGGTGATTGCTTCTTTTCTTCTATTTTCTACTGCAACCTTCTACTCAGTAGTTTATTTCAGCAAGCATAGAGTATTTGTTTCATTTCCATTCTGCAATTTCATTTCTGCAAAAGTAGATTAGACATTTCCTACTTTCATTTCATTTCAGCAAGCGTAGATTAGATATTTCCCTCTTTTATAGATTAGCATTTCAATTCTGCAAGCGTAGATTAGCATTTCAATTCTGCAATTTCCATTCTGCAATCGTAGCTTAGCATTTCATTCCTACAATTTCATTTCAGCAACATAGATTAGTCCTTTCCTACTTTCATTTCAATTCTACATTTTCATTTTAGCAAGATATATTTTAGTTAGTTACAATTCAATCTATTTCAATTTTGAAGGTACAAGCAGAAAAAAAAACAAAAATCAACCAAAAAGATTTCCTTTCATGCCTTGTAAGAGTAGAGATAAGTCAAAAAAAAATTTGCACAACACCCCCACTACTTCACTCAACCAACCTTCTCTCTTCTTCGATGGTTATGATTAAGAAGAACCCTTAAGTGGATAACAAGACATATTTGAAGAACCTCTAGGGGAGACAAAGAAGGAAACATTCCTCTGGAGCAAATGGCTGAAAACAGAAATGTTGGGAGCAATACCTTTTCTTCCAACTCATCCATTGAAGGTGAAATTGGAAACATGTGGGAAGATTTCAAGAGTGAGATGAGCCAATTTCTTGCCATGCAAATGGATACCCTGCGGATCCAAAGGAAGCAAGAGGAAGCTGAGAGGGCTTTGGACATCTTTTGTCTTAGGTGCACTAGAAAGCATCCTAGGAATGAATGTCCATTGCACTCTATAGAAGTGTGTTTTGTCTATGAAAAAGACCATCTTACGAACCAGTGCCCTTCCTTACCCAGAATCAAAGTTGTATATCAGAGGGCCAAAGGAGCCACTGAACCACTCTATTTCATGAACCAAAGGAGGCCACATGGACCCAGACCTTACCAGCAGGGAATGCAAGGGACATCCCAGACCTATTATGACCCCTATTAATCTACTTCCATGCCTTCTTGGGGCCCCCCTACTCATCCTTCCTGGTTCACACTTCCTCCTTGCTCCTTCACATATCCATATTATGCCCAACTAGATGCTCATTCATTTCACTCTTATGCTCAGCCACAACCTCAGTGGAATGCACCTCATTAGGAGTGGAGGCCCCAGTGCAACTCTCCTCCCGCTCCTTTGCCTCCACCACCTGCTTAACCACAACCATCACCTCCTGCTCCACAAAGGCAACCCCAAATGCCTGCTCAACCGAACTTGAACCCAAATAACAGGCAGGCTCAGCAAGTATATAGTGGGAAACCACCTGCCCAACCACAACCCCATCCACATCCATTTCAAATATACACCCCCACTCAACTACCCGTACCACCATTTCTAAATCCACACATTGGAGTAGCTCAACCCAATTACAATGCCGAGGCACAACATATCCAAACAACTCCTCTTGAGCTCAATGATATTCACCATAGCTCAAGAAGAATAGTGAAAAAAAGAGATTATATTGACAGCATTGAAGGACCACATCCAGCAAAATAAGATTCAAAAGAGGAGATCAAAGGACCATGGGCAGCACTTGGTAAAGAGAAGACAATAGAATCAGAGATCGAGAGAGCTCCCTCATGGTTACCATCAAATCCTCCATGTATTCAAGAGAAAAATCATCAAAAAGAGAAAGATGTGAAGATCATGATAGAAGAAGATATAGAGAATGATCTAGATCAGCAAAAGGACCAAGGATATCAGAGCTGTATTGAGATATGGTTCCAAATGGCCACTAAGTTGCAGCAGTACTCTCTTCCTCAGCTAGCAGTACTCTCTTCCTCAGCTATGTTTGATCCCTTCAAAGTCAAATCATTTGGTCTCTGAAATCCGAATACCTGTAAAAGCATGCATTTCAAGCCTCCACATCATTTTGTTTCTAATCTTGATGTATACATGGCTCCATTGGAAGTATTCTTATACTTGAAAATGATTTTGTTTTTCAAGTAGGGTAGAGTAGAAAAAAGGAAAATGAAAAAATGAAAATAAGATGAAAATGAAAATCTAAGGTGAAAACCTCCTCGGAGGCGCCTCAGATTGGCTCATTGATTGAAAACCTCCATGAGGTGGTCAATGGATTGAAAAGAAGAGAAAAAAAGAATAAGATCCCTGGGTGAAAACCTCCCTTGGAGGCGCCCAGGGCAGGCAATTAGGGTGAAAACCTCCATGACATGCCCTAGTTGTTTAAAACAAAAAAAAGAGAGAAAAAGAAAAATAGACCTAATTTCTGGTGAATAAATTGCAGGTTGCAAGAAGGAGATTGCAGGTTAGGAGGATCGCACAAGGCAAGGATAGAGGTCAACACCAGGCTTCCAGCACCCCTCACCATCCATTCCTCCGTGACCACTACCCTTTCCTAAGATTTGGTCTCATTCAGACTAGGATTTCACCTTCTACAGGAAGTTATGTGTCTTCTACAGGAAGTTCCTGTAGAACCTGAAAACAAGCCAAAATTGATCTCAAAAGAGGACCCGAAGGTTGAGAATCTGTCTATGAGGCCTGTAAACATCCTTGTATCCTTCCCTCACCCTTCTCCATCATTTTTTCCACCTCATTGTGCTTCTTTTCTGAAAACTGTGTTTTCTACAGGAAGTTCCTATAGAAATTACAGAAAGCTAGAAATGGATTTTAAAAAGCAGTTTGGCGAACGTGGAAGCTTCATAAAAGGTTCATAAATCCTCCTGCAATCTTCAAACCTCTCTCCCATCAATTCCAAGTCTACATTATAGCCCAAGCTCATTTTTTCTTACCATGTAAAAAACTACTGAATGCTTTGAAACAAAAATACATAGAGCAGAAATTTGTTTTTTCCCTAACTTGAAAAGCGTGCATCCATTTAAAAAACAATTTTATCGAGAGTTGTATAGGGATGATGGCAACATGCCCAAGAAATTTCAGTGAATTCTATTGCACAATTTCCAAGAAATTAGCCTCCATCACCTTCAGCCATTTTTGCATTTTCTCCATATCCGTCCATCCATTTAAAAACTTGTTTCATGGAGAGATGCATATGGGTGATAGTAACCTACCCAAGCAATTTCAGCCAATTTCAGTGCACGGTTTCTGAGAAATTGATCTTTGTCACCTTCAGTCATTTTCAATTTTTCTCGAAATCCGTGCATCCATTGACCTCAATTTTTCTATGGGGGGAGCATAATGATGATAGAAACATGCTCAGAAAATTTTAGGTCGATCCGGTCTATCATTTGGGAGCTATGGACGAAACAAGTCGCTGTCCTACAAAAATATAGCATCAACAGCATGAGGGTGCAAATCTGAATGTTGAAACAAACTCTTGCAACTTAGATCCAGCGAGAGGATACTTGCACAAGAAAAAGAGCCATGTATCAGCAACCAAACCAGGATGAATCCACATAAACAAAGGTATGTAGCAGAAGGAAATGCCACAACACCTCACAACAAATGCATTTTACTTCCAGGTACATCACTAAACCCTTTCCTCTATTGCATGAATGTACTTTAAGAACTATGTAGATAGTGAGATGGTTGTGATTAAACAAGATCGGTGGCTAGCTAACTAGCCACCCTCATCTAGTTCAGACAACGCCTCATCTAGTTCAAACAACGCTTAGTGGGTGCAATCGGCATGTATGCTCAGCCATCTCAAGAAGAAAACTGAAAACAAGTAGTGGTCGCTGTTTAAACTCCAACGTAATTGATGGAAGTGATTATGGGAAAGCAACATACAGTTTCATAACAGCACTGCAGTCTGCATGGGGACAAAGTACATCCAGCCACTTCATCTCCTCACCACGAATCATGCAAACAGTTAAAAGACAACTTAGTTAACACATTCACCACTCTTAGTTCGCTGTGCCTTCACGATGTTCTTGACTGGAGTACACATCTACCACTTTCAGAGCAACTAACCAGTCGTCCTCTGCCAGATTTCTGCCTGTTTTTTTTTTAAATCTCCCACCTATCAGGATCTACAGGAATCACAATTTCATTCTACAGGAACAATGTCTACAGGAAGGGCAGAGAGCAGTTCTGCAGCCAGAAAATTTGAGATTTTTGTCAAAATTCGAGCTTGAAAAGAGGTAGGCTCAAGAAACTTCTCTACATATGATATATTTATATAAAGTGGAGGATTAAAAACACAGTATTGGGTTGAAAGAAAGGAAAATGAAGCTTAAAACTCTGCCTGTGTTTTTTCCTTCTATGAGTTCTACACAGTCTCTCCGGTTTTTTGCTCTGCATCCAAAATCTGCCTTTTTCTTTCTCACATTCTTCTGAAAAAAGGGATGCAACCAGAGAAGCCAACCTGTGAAAAAGCAAATTTTCAAGACTGTCAACTCTCTGAAAAAAAACACTGTGTTATAAATATTCTCTGTTCTGTCAAGAGTATTGATTTTTCTCAAAAACCGAGAAACAAATTCAAGTTGGAAATAGTTTGAAGAAAAAATTGCAAATTAATGTTGTGAAAAATAAGAACATGAGAAATTCCATTCCAAAAAAACAAACCTTAGCCATTTCTCTATTTCCGGTTTTGAAAGTTTGTTTCCTCCCTCCTCACCTGAACATTTCCATCAGTCACTACACATCATGACAAGGAGATTTTTAGAAATATGGTAGGGGATGATGAGGAGGAAATAGAAAAAGAGGAAAAAACCAAAATGGAGAAAGAAGAACTTGAAACAGAGGAAGAAATCAAAACAGAAGATGAGAAGGAAGACCCAGAACAGAAAAGAAAAAGACTAAAGTAGAGAAGGCAGAAACTAAAGAAGATGAAAAGAAAACCAAAATAGAGTGTGAGGAAACAAAGCTAACAGAGGCAGAGAAGACAAAAGAAGAGGAAAAAAGGAAGAAGAGACACACCCTGAGATATCTGGGACACAAGCAAGAAAAGAGGGCATAGATATTTCTACAGGAAGTGAAGGAAAAGAACAGTAGAAAGAGAAATCCCCTGAAATGATGGCAAGGGAAGCAACAGTTGTTCTTGCTACATTAAGCACACCTACAAAACAAAAAGAAAAGAGAAAAAGGTAGGCCTTCATGTATTTTAAAGACAGGAAAAGTACAAGAATTCAAACAAGCAGAATAGGAGGAGCAATGGAAGGACATGGACAAAAAGGCAAAGTTTTATGGCACACATGAGTAGACCACATCAAAAGCTTGGGATGATAGGGAGGCCACTAGGGCCATCAAAGATGAAGACATAAATTTGTTGCTCAGAGGGTGAGCAACACTTTCAGTAGGGGGTGATGATGAGCCCCAAAAATGGGTAATTATATGGGCTCATTTAGCCTCCTAATTCAACTTAATCCACCATTCTCATTAGTTTATTGTATGTTTTTTATTATATTTATGCTAATAGAGTGAATTGGATTAGTCATTATGCCAAAAAGTCTAATGTGTGCTTTATGCAGCTTTTTGGTCAATTTTGAGACAAAATTAAAGGTTTAATAAGCACTTGGCAGCCAAATTCATGGAAGAACAAAGGAGAGGATTTGTAGGAAGGTGTCCCCTTCATTTATGAGCCCTTACCTCAAATTCTCCATCAAAAACTCGGAGCACAAGGGGCAGCCAAGCAAGTCAAGTAGGACTGTTGTTAACTGAAAGTTTTGGCAACCAAGTTCCTAAAGTTTAGGAGGATTGTTGGGGTCCTCAATTTGTATAAATAAAAAGGCTTAGGGCCTCATTTCAGTTAGTCAGATTGTAGTTAGATTTTAGTTAGTAGGTTAGTCATTTTGTTAGTCTATTTTTGCACTTTTGTGCAGCTCTGTATCAACACATTTTCGAGCTTTTTTTTATAGACAATTTTTGGGATGTAACTATTATTTTTTGATCAATAAAGATGAATCCATCTTTGCACTAGCTCTAATATTTCTTTTGGAGGCTATATCTCCTGAGGTTGGGACCAACCCAAGTGCCAGTACCTCCTTTGTGTACTCTTATGTGTCATTGTTGCATTCATAGAATAAATTCTATTATTTAGGTTAAGATATTGTTTTGCTACTTAGGTTGTATTTGATGGTGAAAGTATCTTTTCATGCTTCTGGTTGATTTGAAAGTTTGGTAATGGAAAATATCTGAAAAAAGGCAATCAAGTAATCCTTGATCTCATCTCTCCCTCCTTGGGACCATGAGCTGAGACTAAGGCATACTTGCTGCCACAAAAACACTGTTTTTGCCTTTCCATGCAATTGCTAGTGTTAGATTTTTAGTTGGAAAAGTTGATACCAATTGTAATTGCATGTTTAGGATCTGTTCTTTCTTAATTTTCATAGTTATCTTACATGATTTTCTACCAATAAATTTCTGTTCATCATGGTTACTGGTTTCTAGGTCAAAATAGCTAGATCTTTGGTTTGCATAGTCTTTGCTTGGTCAGTTTTGGAAAATAGTGTGCAGAACACCTGTGACACTTCCCTGCCTATCATTCCTCCATCATAAAACCTGCTCCAACCCCTAATCCAAGATCCCTTCCCTTCATTTTCACATTTTCCCACTTTGCCCTAATTTCTACATTTTTGTGCATCATTGCTCCCTCCATCCTTGAACAAAACCAATCACCTTAATCACTCCTCAGCTTCATTCACCAGGTTATAGACCTCTTCACACCCTCATCCAATCTCCATCTCCACTTTTTCACCTTTATTCCACCATCAACCCTCCAAAATCCCCTTTCAAAACATCCTGTAGAACCCCTGCAGACTTCTTGTAGAAGTTCACGAGAGTGGTTTTTCGAGATCTGAACACTATGAAACTCTCTGGAAAGGTTCTAGGGACCACTTAGGCCCTCTCCTCGCCTTCCCAACCTCTTGCAAACACCTACCCCATTTCCTTTCACCAATCAACCTCTGCACAGTTAAAAACAGTTAAAGCACATGCATAATAATTCTGCGAGATTACTCAAAAATGCAAAAAGATGTTTTCTCCAGATTATACTATAGAAGTAGCTTAGTCACATGCATTTTACCTTTCTAAAAGTCAATGGAATCCATTTCAACCACTTTCATCTCTTTTCTTGCACCAGTAGGGCTAGTCGGTAAAAAATAGGGTTTGTTAGGGTTTGCATTTCTTTTCAGCTTTCAGCTTCTTTCTGCAAGTAGACTAGCCTCCTTTGAGTTAGCTTTTGTCCATCACAGTTAAAAGCTTCTTCTAAGAACTCATAGAAGTTGGTTTAAGATCTTAGTGGAATTGTGCCAGCTGATCAATTGACAGCCTATGGCAAGAGCTAGTACTTGTGCATATAGCACCGTCACTTCTAAGTTTGTTACGAACAACTGGGTTGATAAAATTAAAGAAGGGAGTCCCAAGAGTTGCAGCATTATTGCTGCAATACTGGATCTCACCACAATGTTTACTAAACTTTGATTTACGGTTGGATTTTAAGAAGTTGTCACTAAGAGGAGATATGTTCTAATGCATCCTTCCTTCTCCTATTGTGTCATGTTTGTACATCCTTCAATCCTATCCCAAGTTGTTCTTAAGGGGGGATGCTAGGATATTTCGACACATAGGAAAGAGTTAAGTATAACTTGGTCTAATGTAGAGTTAGGTAGAGTGTGTTTATATACTATGTACATTTTTAACTTATAATCTAATGGTCATGATATGTTCTATACATGAAGTGATCCAACTTTTTATTCTCTCCTCGGTATTATCGACACTTGATACGTGGCTTAACACCCGATTGGTCCATGATCTCTATTTAAATAGCATGGAGGATGATTTATAGAGTAACTGTTCATGAGAGAAGCTTATGTAAATTATATTTCTTTCATTAATAAATTTCCTGAAGTGGCCGTGTTATCTCAGGTTGCAGACTGTTTCCCTCGTTGAGGGTTTTAACCACGTCAGGAATACGAGTATATTGATCTGTGATCTATTTTGAGCAGTGCCCTTTGGTGTTCTATCTGAAGAACTTACCTTGTAAATTCCTACATCTAAATCTTGTTCTCCTCCATATGTCTCTAATTTTCCTTGGGATTGGCCATCCTAGGAGCCTCAAAGCCCTTTTTTATCATTTTCTTTCCTTCTTTTCACTTCTTATTCACATGCATCTCTAGTTTTTATTTCTTTCTATTTCTGCATTTAGAATTAATGATTTCTTGTTGTAGAATCGAGTTAAATGGTTGATGTAAGTTCTTTTGTAGGACCACAAGCATTATTTGATCCTTGTAAAAGCTTTGGAATTTCATAGTGATCATTGAGCTGCTTGGATTAGTCTTCTTATTCCCAAATCTAGATTGTTGGATCTCCTTTTTAGCAAAGAGCAGTAAATTTCTGCTAGTTTTTATATCATGCTAAAAAGCTTCAATAAAGTTGGTTCCATTTGAATTAGATAAAAAAAAACATTCTATTTCATAACAAAAATTTCTCCATTGCATTTTCATTTGATTTGGTTAGGCATTTTTTAGATTTACTAGCTCACTGGTTCTCGAATTTCTAGATTTTCGACTAGTGATGTTTTTTATTTTTTTTGCATGGGTTAACAAAGGTCTTTTTGAATGATTCCACTTGGAATAGGGACCTAAGATATCTTATTTAATAAAAAAATTGTCCTATCCAATTTGGATTTGATTTTATTGGTTATTAAACCCTCACCAATTTCATCATTTCACAAGAAAACTTCTCCAATCTTTTTGAGCAAATCCATCCATCTCCAAACTTTGGTTTTTATTTCTGAGTGGTCCTAGAAATTTTATCACTCCATTCCATCCACCAACCACCTTCCCTAAGCCTTCCATCACCTCCAGCACCCATTGTTTTTCTCTCGACTGTATCCTGTAGGTTTTAAGGGGATCCTGTAAGTTTTTAGTACATCTTGTAGGTTTTCCTGTAGTGGCATGTTTTGAGGCCAAATTGAGGGAAAACCTCCAGGAAGCCACACAAGGTCACCTAAGGGTATCCCAAGCCTTCTAAACATTCACCATCATCTCCAAGCCACCTGCCACATCACCAAAAGAGATTAGCTTTCACACTCTCACATGAAGAAAAGACAAAAAGAAAAACATATTTATTTTATTCATTCTCATGCACGGCAATAGAAGGTTTGATGGTTTGAATCTACATGCTTAGGATATCAGGATTTCATACATGTTATCTTAGCATTCTTTTGAAGCAAATCCTCTTAGCAATTAGTTAGAAAATGGTGTGTTTTATCATTTGAATTCAATCCCTTTCCTTATAATTTCTTTCTTGCAATAGATTAAGGTTCTATTTTGAACATTTCATTTACTGCATTTTAGTTTAGGATTTGGCTTCAGTACATGCACTCCATTACATCATGATAGAAAAGGAAGGGCACATTGTATACCACACATCTAGTGTCGATACCTCTTAAGTTTGTACGGACCCCGGGTTGATAATTAAAGTCAGTAGCCTTGGGAGTTGCAACATTCTTGTTGCAATATCAAGGCTCATCATACACATGTACATGAATTGATCACACTTTCTATCTTTAGTCTATATTTTGGGTCTAAAAGAGAAGGATTCATGGCTGATTGCATGGAGGCCTTGGAAGAGCCCACAACTAAGTGCGTAGATTTCCTGTAGCTGGGTACATAGGTCGAGAAGTTGTATGTATTGAAATATCTATCTTAATAAAGAAGAAGAGTTTTTGGTGAAATATTGTGTATATGTATTCATAATCTATATTCATATGTACTCATATACATTCTTTTTACTTTTTTATGCAAAAAAATACATGTTATATGGTTCTCTGAAATATTTATGTAATAACCACAAATCTGTGAAGTGAAGCATCAACGCGAAGTCTTTTATGTATGTGAAGTTATAGATCAACATAAAATATAATAAAACACATGAGTGCCACTACGTAGTATCCCTCTGGCTACAGAAACCTGGTCTTACAACCTCCCATAACCACTTCGAGTGAGATTGTGATCTGCTTGCAGTTCATTGCCGAAAGGGCTAGTGGTTGAGGGTTTTGTTGGGTACACTTTGAACCTGGGTCCAAACCCTTTAAGCCAACAAATGGTTCCATTGTCAGGACCAGGATATGTTTGAGGGATATGTTTTGGCGTCCATCAAAGAATGAAATATAAGAGTGGGTTGAAGAAAAAGAGCAAGAATTTGTAGTTTAGGAAAATAGAAATCCACAATTGTCGACTGAAGCCTGGTTGCAAGAGTATCTTTTTATAGAACAACACGAGATCTTATTTATGTAATTTACTAATGAATTATATGAATGGGTATCAAAGTTGACCAAGCATACGAATTTTTTCAAAAATGACGAGCATACAACATGGAGCCCTGAATTGATACAGCGACTTAGGAATACTAACAATAGTATCTCGAGAGCGGTTGATTTTTGGATTGACAATATCCTAGGAGGATTTATCATTGAATTCACAATAGACATGATTGTATCTTATAATGAAGGTGAGCAAATATTTTTCAAGAGTCCATGAGGTAATTATCTAAACTCTTTGAAGTTGTGGATTAAAATTCTTTTATGTGAAAAGGGCGTACTACAAATGCAGTCATATTAATTTTTGGATGAAGAGGCAATAAATCTGAACCAAGACTGAGGTCTACCTGAAGTGGAAAGAGATACAAAGTAGAGAACGAACCAAAGAACTTTATTGAGACTGACTATAAGCCCTTGTTAGGTGGGTATGGGAGTGAAGAAGAAGGAAGTAACCCCACAACCCTGCTGTATTCCCTGTCCCATCCTGAAGTTGCATCTTTGGGATTCCCCATTTCTCTACTCCCCTTACCCCACAACTCCCCTCCCCATAATTCCCCTACGCCCTCTCCCCCTCCCCTCCCCCTAACCCGCCAAGAAGAAAAATGGACAATGGAATTAAACTGCCTATCTTTAGAGGCCTTAGATTAGAGGATCTTGACCAGTTTTGGTTTGTAGGCGATGCAGTATGGAAAGCAAGACAAATCACTAACGAAGATGTAAAGAGGGCACAAATCATCACGACATTGCGAGAAAGAATGTTGAAATGGTACATGAAGTATTATGTGGCTAATCAGACTGCTTCATTGGATGATATTAAGAAAGTGTTGGTATCAAAATTGAAGAAGTGGAAATCAGAATCTATTGCATTACAAAGTTGAAGGAAATCAAACAGATGACTACTGAGTCTATGTGGGAGTTGGATCAACAATTCAAGGTGTTAGTGGGACAAGAAAGCTTTAAATTACCTGTAGAACAACATAAATAATTGTTTATAGTTGTGTTGCTTCCACATATTAGGTTACCCTTCACGCAGTAGCAGATCACTACTCAAGACGAAGCATTGGAGATTGTAATGAAGCTGGAAGCATCACTGATCGGAGATACTCAAGTAGGAGTACAACAAATTTAGAGTCAGCTAGAAAAATTGACCTTGGAATTGCAAGATCTCAAGAAAGGTAAAGAAACCAGATCAGAAGTGTGGTGTACAAAATGAAAAGAAGAAGACCATTGTAAGGATCAATTCCATGTGTTTAGGGATTACTTGGCATGTGGATCAATAAATCTAGGATTAAGTTTGTGGTGTGAGATTTGTAGAATGAGAGGCCAACATTGCTCTAAAGATTTCTATTTATTACCGAAGTACATGTGGACCCCAAAGTAGCTGTTTTGAAACTTTTGTAAGTTAGTGGGCCATGACGAGAGAAATTGTTGAAGTTATGAGTTGATGATGGAGCGCATTGCTCATGATTATATACTACAATCTTAAGGACATACGCGTGAGGAGTCAGGCTAGCATGTTGGTCAAGGAGGATTCCAAGGACAAGGATGAGGAGTTGGTCGACGATGCAGCTAGATTATCTGTTATAACTTTGGACAGGCAGGACACTTTGTAAAACATTGTTATAACCCTACTACAACTTGCAGCTACTGCAAATATTTTGATCACGTAATAGAAGAATGTCTCATTCTTATCGCAAATGTAAAGGAGAAAATGAACCAGTAGCTCACAGTAAATATTCAAATGGTGACCATTGAGATAAGGGAAGATGAACTGTTCATCATCGTAACAAGGAGTGGAGATGCGATGGGATACGATAAAGGTAAGAACAAAGAAGAAGAGACATGGGTAAGAAAGACCGTAGAAAAGGTCACCAGGTTCAGTAGCCAAAAGGAAAAAGAAACTTTCATGGGAGCAAAGCGAGGCTTCATGAATGTTGGGGCTTCAACATCTAGTGCACAACCAAATTTAATGCCAAAGAAGGACTACGACAAAGTGCCTACTCTGACGCAAGAATTGGATTCAAGTATTTTGAAGTCATTTTTATAGACTTGCATGAAGTTGTTGAGGAATCAGAAGGTTATCAAAGGACACTAGGAGTTGATAGAATCCTAAGCTAAAAAAGAGGCACCACAAAGCGATCTACGTGCAGTAAACAATTTACATCGAAACAAGAAGAGAATGGGGAAGAAAATGAGATTAACTGCACATATCGGGGAATATGATATGGATCAGGTAATCTTGAGTTTAGGATCTGATGCCAAATTTTTACCTAAGAAAACTTGGGAGTCAATGGGAATATCGAAGTTGCAATGGTTGCCAATACAGTTGAGGATTATGAACGAATAGAAGGTCTTCCCTATGGGGAGATTACCTAACGCCATAGTAGACATCGAAGGAGTCTGAACCATTGTAGGCTTCAAAGTGATTGAAATTGTAGATGATAGTAACCCTTATCCGAAGCTACTTGGATTGGATTGGGCTTTCGATAATTTGGTGATAATCAATTTGAAGAATAGAAAAATGGTGTTTGAAAGAGACAATATGAGGGTCATTGTCCCTATAGACCCCTCAGAACGAGTGCACTATGTAGAGCCTATCCGGGAGGAGTACTATGACAAAAATGTTGACAACATTTATCAGATAATAGCTAAGGAGGAAGATTGGATTAATCCTACTGCAGATGGAAAATTGGGCTGGGAAAAGGATAGTTCTTGTACTTTAGATTCTGAGGAAGAGCTAGAAGATTGGCAAAACTGATTACATGAAGTCTCTACCACAAAATCACTTCACTACATAACTTCTGAGGTATGTGATCAACCTTATTATGATGGGATCGTGTATGTAAGCCTGTTTCTTAAAGAATATGAAAGATAAATACCAGAAGAACAAAGGTTGCAAGATTTGGATGTAGCCCTGAGGTCTACATCTGCTAGATGGCAGGGTACTCATAAAAGAAATATAGTAGATTGGCAACAGTGTTGAAGATTAATGTGGATCAGGTTGGGCTCAATCGACATAGAAATTGAAGTAAAATATGATGATAAGGTTGATCCCTAGGAGAACATTCATCATTGCACTTCATTTTGGAAAGAAATTCCAGAACAAGAGCGGGTACATGGATTTATCTACAAACTAGAAATGATTCCTATGAATTGGTATCTTGAAATAGAACTGCAACGTGGAACTTCACAATGGAAAAATTCGGTTAAAGGGCTCGTAATAACATTCAATTTTGACGATGATTTCCCATGTATAGACTTGACTCTTCAAGAAATCAGAGTAAAGATGTTTGAGAAATGAAGCTCCATTAACATGGCAGCATGATTGGCTGCGCAGTTAAAAAATGCATTTGAATGTTATAATATCAACATTGAAGAATATGAAGATCTGCGCAATATTGATATACCAGAATCAGAATGACATCGCAAATTTGTTGGACCAGAACCAGAAATACCGGATATAATGCAACCAATAAAAACATGGAAAGTGAATCTTGGGATAGAGGAAGACTTGAAGTTCACAATGATCAAATACTGATGGGACACAGATACAGTTTGTAAAATCACAAAGTTGCTACATGAATACCGAGAGTTATTCCCTACGAAGTTTTCAGAAATGAAGGGCATATTAGAGGACCTAGTAGTTATGAGGATCCTGCAGAAACCTAATGCTAAGCCTGTGAAGCAAAGACTCTATAGGTTGAATCCAAAATACAAGAAAAACATGAAGGAAGAGCTAGACAAAATGCTAGCGGTAGGGCTCATCAAACCTATCGAAGAGTCTGAATGCATAAGTCCCATGATAGTTCGGGAAAAGAAGACTAAAGGAGATATCATAATTTGTGTTGACTTAAGGAAACTAAATGATGCATGTGTGCATGCCACTTCCCTACACCATCTATAGATGAATTATTGGACAATGTAGGAGAACATGAGGCCTATTCTTTCACAGATGCTTTTCAGGTTACCATTAGATCAATTTTGCACTAGAAGATAGACATATGACAACTTTTTCAACAAAGTGGGGCTCATTTCAGTACACAGTGATTCATTTTGGCTTGAAGAATGTGTCTGCCATCTTTTCTAGAGTCGTAGTCACAACATTTAAGGATTACATACAAAAGTTCTTGGAAGTTTACTTTGATGATTGGAAAATATTTTGGATATTAAAGAAGCATATTACGAGCCTAAGGCTTATGATGGATACATGTAGGCAACATCATATTTCACTTAACTTGAACAAGTGTATATTTTGTGTGCCTTGTGGCATACCCTTGGGGAATAATATGTGCAAACAGGGTTTTTTGGTGAATCCCATGAATATAGAAGTCATTGTGAACTTGCTAGCACCGAAAACAGTGAGACAATTGTGCATGATTCTTGGACACACTGGCTACTATAGAAAGTTTATAAAGGGGTGTCTAAAGAGTTTAGAAATACTGAAGGAGAATATGGTAATTGCACTGATCTTAGTTTTTTTGGACTGGAATAAGGAATTTCATGCACATGTTGATACATCTTGAATAGCGCTAGGTATAGTGCTGGCACAGCTAGGCAAAGCTGAAGTTGATTACCCCATAGCTTTTGCAAGTAGAAAATTGTCCAATGCAGAAAAGAACTATACTACAACAGAAAGAGAAGGGTTAGATGTGGTTTATGTGTTACAAAATTTCAGGCACTACTTGTTGGGATCACAATTTAAGAAGTTCATTGATCACTCTGCATTGAAATATTTGGTGAATAAGGTTGTTTTAGGAGGAAAAACCTATCAATGGTTGTTGTTGTTCCAGGAGTATGATTTTGAAGTTGTATTCATGGAAGGAAGATTGAATGTCACGCCTGATCATCTATCAATATTGGAGACAGGAGAATAATCCACTAGTATTGAAGATAACCTACCCGACGTGCATTTTTTCACAATCAAGGTGGCAGATGATCACTTCGTAAATATAATTCAGTTTTTGGCCACAAGAATGGCATCCATAGAGAACACCACATAGTAGAAGGATTTGGTGATAAAAGAATCTGATTTCAAGTTTACTGCAAGGAACTTGTACAAAATGGGACCAGATGAAATACTGTGAAGATACATCCTAGAACATGAAAGGCAAAGTATTCTAGAATAATCTCATGGAGGAGTTGGAGGAGGACATTATGAATGAAAGGCCACTGCGTAGAAAATATTGAGAGTTGGGTTATGGTAGCCCACAATACATAAGGATGAAAAATAATTTTGTTGAGCATGTGATATATGTTAAAGGACAAGAAGGCCATCTAGAAGAGATGAAATGTCACTAAATTTATAGGTAACGTTGTAGGCATTTGACAAGTGGCCTATTGACTTTGTTGGACCTATTAACCCACTAGGAGAGAAGACCAATGCAAGATACATAGTCATTGCACCTGATTATTTGATGATATGGGCTGAGGCACATCCAGTGAAAGATTGCACCACATATAACATAACGAAATTTATTTTTGAATACATTATGTCCAAATTTGGTTGTCCGAGGATATTGATGAGTGACCAAGGGTCACATTTTTGAATAATACCATTGAAGCATTAACTAAGGAATTTCAAGTACACAATTAGAAGATTACCTCATATCACCATCAAGAAAATTTGACAGTCGAATATTTCAGAAAAAATCTAAAGAACGCACTCACAAAGGTGTGCAATGTGAACATGAATGACTGGGATCTAAGAATTTGAGCGGTGTTGTGGGCATACATGAAAACATGTAAGAAATTGACAGGCCAGATACCTTTTAGGTTAGTATATGGACAAGAAGCAGTCATGCCTATGGAGTACATTGTGCCCAGTTTAAGAATTGCAGCCTTCACAGACATGGTAGATTTTGATATAATGGAGGAGAGGATAGAAAAATTGCTTTCTTTAGAAGAGGATAGGTTTATACAAGGATTTTATCAACAAGTAAAAAAAGCAAGAGAGAAATCCTGGCATGATAGGCACATCAAGAAAAATATATTCTAGGAAGGACATATTGTACTCTTATATGATAGCAAATTCGAAGTTCCCAAATTTAAGACACATTGGCTAGGGCCGTATATCATCCAACATGCCTCTGATGGTGGCGTAGTTCAACTCACCAAGTTAAACGGTCAACTCATTCCATCATGAGTGAATGGTAGCAGATTGAAGATATACATGGATGAATCTATCCCTAGAGCTTCACACTGAAGAACGAAAGGAGAAGAGTCTTAGTTCCACTTGCAGTTGAAAGTGGGAAATCAAATATAAACTACTCTATAAAAGGGGACTTCGTCGAAGAAGATTACTGTGCGATATTCAGAAGTATGTTGAAGTCTGAAAGAATCACATCAAAGGAGGATTACTATGTGATATTTAGAAGTATGTCAAAGTTCGAAAGAACTACAATAGAGGGTAGATTACTGCGTGATTGTCGAAGATAACTAGAAAAATATGACCATTGGAAGGAAAAAGATATCGTTAAAAGAAAGTTGTCGTTAAAAGACACGGGAGAAACGCATTTATAAAGCAAAATTGGCTGAATGTAGTGCCATACCTACATTAAATAAGAAAAATATAAGCCAATCATGAGGTTCGAAATTCAAATTATCTATAAAGGCCATGTCCCATACCACATCTTACACTTTTTTGTTTGAAAATTTCAGTTTGAGAATTTGCAACTAAGTGTGAGAGAAGTGAGCTATTGTATGTCTGAGATAAGATTTGAGGAAATTCCTAGAGAACTTGCAAAGAAAGGGCTAGCAATATTCATGGAAGCCCAAGCTGGTCAAACCAGAGCCGTGAATGTACCCATGTCCCCAAGGTGCATGAGGTCGCAATAGAAACAAGTTGTTACAAGAGAACAACCCAAGAAAAAAACCTAAAAAGAGGCCAGCCGAAGGAGTAGAGATTAGAACTTCCCCCATGAAGAAGAAATCGAAAGAGTGGTAGATGAAGCCTAGGAAATATAAGAAACCTAAGAAGAAGGAAAAGAAGTAAGTACAACAGGAAGAACTAGAGGAAATCCATGGCAACGAGGAGGAAGATGAGATACCTCAGATAGAGACAAAGGGCATAGAAATTCCGTCTGTACTACCACCCTATTTTCCACCAATAAAACAGAGCACCAAGTTGGTCAAATATCCAAAATATGTGAAGTTAGGCACATTCATACCATTGTTATCGGAGAAAGTGTCATTTCAAGGCAAAGTTTTGTGGAAATCCTACAACTAAAAATGGAGGATTGGGACTTTAAACATAGAAGTAGATATTCACAATTCAAATAGAGCAAGTACCTACACCAGGTCTATTATCTAGAGAGCGAAGTTACAAGGTTGGAGCCACACTGGTGGATTGCAGGATTGTAGAGATCAGGCTTGTTAAACATGCTATATGTGCCGAATTTCAGTAGAATCATATCCAACACAACTTGTATTTGAAAACTATTGGCTTTAGTTCATGATGGATGACTCTGGCTTGGCACGAGGATCCTGTTGGTACCATTCCATGACCTCCTTTTTCCTCCCAAAACATGTCATTTACCTACCTCTTTTCATCATATATATCTCAGATCCCTTGAAAATTGATTAGTTAATAGTCTTATAGTTATTAAATTGCATTGAAATTGATTTAGGAGTTTTATGTTAAGGAATTAGGAATTTTTGGCAAAATGGCTACAGGAAGTTCCAACATCCTATAATTGGTTTATTGTTTGACATGTGGCATGACAGCTAGGCTAGAGCGAAGGGTAGGGATGAAAAGCAGAATGTCCAAGCATGGACGAACACCTATCCCACAACAGAATCGACCCTCCTACATGCACGGTCAACGAAGGTCAAACTATGGCATGTTGGCGACAAAGGCAACAACAACACGCATTCTAAATTGATTTAGTTTTGTTTCCTTTTTGAAATTAGTTTAGGATAGAAAAATTTTCAAAAATCACGACATGGTAAAAGTGGCAACAGCCTGCTCATGAATGTACATTCGTTTTCGAGGGTTGTAGAACCATATGAAAACACAGTTTTGAGTCAGTCGTTTAATTATTATCCTTGTTTCGAAAAACAGAGTTTTGAATTTTAATATCAAAGACTTGAATTACAGTCACGTTTTCGTTGTGTTGATTTGGTAATCGTTGGATCACAATCCAGTATACCTCTGGAACGTGGATGGGCCCTGTGTAACATGGTATACTGTTGTTTCTTTCATTTACAGCTTAGGGTATTAAATATGCGCAGTGATTAAAATTGGTTTATGTTTATGATATGCGTATGATTTATGTTTATGAATGCGCTTGAATAGATCATCACTGAGATCGTGAATCATATCCTGTAAGGGATTCGATCCCTTGTTGTCTTGTAGAGCAATGTCATGAACTCTTATGCTTACGATTTCCATATATTTTTATCTTGTATGACTGTTAATGAATGTTGAGTATTTGCTGAACAGGGGTTTTATGCATGATGTCTCTGTAAGGGGATTAAAATCTTGGTTTACAGTGATACACAACATTTTGGTTTGATAAATGAATTGAATCTTGGTTTATAGTGATACACAGTGTTTTAGTTTGATAATGAACTGAATGACAGCGTTGTAACTAGGTAGATTAGACTTAGATAACGATCCTTTATGTCTATATACTTTAGATGCATGCCTCTAAGTCTATGCACCCTGGTCGATAATAAATATAGCCTAGTCTAGCACCCTAGATAGGATGACTTATGCGAAAAGTATTCAAGGAGCAAAGCTAAAATGGGAAAAAGAACCTTGTCATCCAAAGTCACAAAGTCTGCCTCAGCAAGTGTCACAAGGGATAAAATAGGGAATCTGTTAGAAGAGTTTAAAATAGATCTGTTAAGCACGCTAGGGAACCAAATTGACACTCTAAAATCTAAAAAGAAACAAGAAGCTGAAGATCAGATAATGGCTATTTTCTGCCCAAAGTGCCAGAAGAAACATGCATTAAAAGATTTCCCACTAGAAAACATCCAAGTTTGTGCTTTCTGTACTGAACATCATGATATATTTAATTGTCCTAAAGTTAAGGTTTTGCAGAACTGTAATATGGCAGCTAATGCAAAGATGGAAAATGTGTATTACATGGGCACAAAGAGACCATGGCAGCCAAGGCCAGCACCTCAAGGTATGTTTCCAAATCAAAATTTGCAATTTCC
>APFE030590391.1:292279-305913 GCA_000404065.3 Pinus taeda | reverse complement strand
ATAGTCATAACAAATGGGGGCCTTACCAGGGGAAAACATTGTCATCATTACTAGCACAGTTTCCTCTATGAACTCCATTGATTTGTACCCTAGCACTGAGCTTATCATGTATGCTAGGTCCAGGCCCAATTGATTTAAATAGCCATCAAAGATGGGAGGATGCAGCACTGTGTCAGATTTTTTGATAAACAACTGATTAAGCTTTAGGATCTCTACCTCTGTGAGTACTTTGGCTCCTTGATTGATTAGGTCCAGCAGGGATAAAGGAACCAATTTCCTTTGAGTTTTGAATTGGACCATCTCCCTGATGGCCTCAGGGGTGGTGTAAAATACAACTGCACCTTGTGGGTTGAGCACAGCCCTCTGCATAGGGTCATAACAGACAGCACACAAGTGGATGAGGTCAGGGAACCGGTTGACCTGAGGCATCTTGAAGATTGGGAGGGAGGACTCCCAAATGCCTAGGATATCTGTTCCATCTCTGTGCTTAGCCCTGATCTCATTTAACAAATGAATGTGAAACGTACATTTGGATGGGACGTCCTCCGAGATTTGGTAATCTAGGTCTGCCAAATCTTGCCAGTCTAGCTCTCTCTGAGGAGCATTCAAGGGAGTAACATTAAGGGCTATTGATGCTGAAGGGGTATCCATGTTTGTTCAAACGTTTCTTGAGCTGATGAGCGTGCTAATTGAGAAAATGGAATTGAGAGGAACACAGAGTAGCAGGATTGCTTCACAGCAGAATAGGATAATGCTGGGTTTTCTGAGAAGGCTTCTTATACAGTTTAACAGACCTCCTTTGACAATTTAGGAGCAGGTTAATGAGTTCACGATTGCGCGAACAGAGAAGGGTTTTGACTAGAATTGAAGTGTAAAATGGCTCCGCCAATGTAATTCAACCTCAAATTGTTTAGGGGAGATAGGATATACTTGGTTTTCCGGTAAAATTTCAGTTTTATGCCGTGTTCAGGTATATTTTACAAGTAACTGTGAAAAAACCAGTTTGCGAGGAGATGGACGGGCAAATACCTGTTTAACCAGTAGCTCGGGACGAAATAACAGTTGGGTTGGCGCTTTGAGCTTCTGCAGATGGTCGGAAGTTGGCTGGTAGAGTGTTCGTCGTGGTGTGCATGTAGACAGCACAGAGGTCTTTTTCACAGAAAATAACAAAAAACGCGAAAAAACCGTAAAATATGGCCTTTTTGCTTTATTGGCGCGTTTTTTGAGTGACGTCAGCATGTGGGTCCGGGTTGGATGATGTTAGCAGGACGTCATCGGGTGACGTGGCGGCCTGAGACCGGTCCACAGGGACGATGAGGTGGCGGCCAGGTGGGCGAATGGGGGACGGGGTGCGCGGTTGTGGCAATGACGTGGGTAACAGCAGGGCGGGGACGTGGGAAGGACAGGTGTCGCCATATCAGGCCCCCTCCTGCACGGCAAGGAATCTGTCAGAGGGGGCTCCGACGGAGTTTGGCTGCGACGCGTGTCCCCGCGTGACGCAAGCATCTGATAGATATCGGAAGGTATCTGTCGGATGTAGGGGGCCTTCCGAAATTCATAAGAGCCGTTGATCTGCGGGTGCATGATCGGATGGCTATCGGGTAATGAATCTGCACGGTAAATAAACTCAATCTTTGTTAACGGTCAGACGTCAGGCCCCTCCGAAATTGCTACTGACCGTAGATCTGGCAAGGCCGCGATCGGGCGGTCATCGGGTCAATCAATTGCACGGATGATAACAGTGAGTGGGCGGGTTATAAAATAATATTTCTTGGCAGGCACGCCGGGCAGGACCCTCCACTTTATGAATGATTTTCAAAGGTTTTGGATGGTTTTCTTTATTAACATCAAATTTGCCCGCCAACATTAGGAAACGGTAAAAACCAAAGTATTTCATGCAAATTTTTCGTACAGGCATATGGGGGCAAAACTTTAGGAAAAGGGGGTTTTGGTGAATTTATATGAAAAGGTGGAAATTTGGTTATCAATCTTAGGATAAGGCGGAGCAAGGCATGTTTTCATGATATTTTTGCCCTTTGATGGTATAAGGGGCTCAAAAAGGGTTTCTTTAAGGGTTTTCAGGCAAAAATGGAGACTTGGGTAGGGGGATGGGTTCAGATGGAGAAAAGGGGTTAAACATGGGTTCTTGACCTTAACCAGATGTTAATTCAATTCCCAGGGAGTGGAAATTATGGCTATAGTGCCAAGGAGGGGATATTTATACAGTGTGTGGGGTTTATACACCATGGTGTTATAATAATAGGGAAAATGAAGTATAGGGAGCTAAATAATAGAGTTAGCTTTTGATGTGGGGGGAAAATATGGATGAGGATCAGTATGACCAAGTTTTCTTGAAAACAACTTAGTGTAAAAAAGTAGATCAAAATGAAAAGACTTTTGCACAAGAAATGTGGCTTTTAAAGGCCATAAGAAGCATCACAAAGCCTTAAGTTTCTCTTATGTACACAACTTGAGAAGGGGTGTTAGTAATGAGTGATATACAAATGAAAAAGGAAGGAAGTTAGTCATGCTCCACTGTGTTACTTTGCTTGTACATGGTTAGCAAAGTTGATCTTGGAAGAAACACCACTTCTGCAACCCCATCTACCTACCCAACTAATTTGCCTAACATTTTTATTTCTTCTTGGAGGGTGCACTTGGACTTGCAAACCCTTTGTGTGCTTTTTCTTTTACATTGGCTTTTTTGCTTCATTTCCTATCTAATACTAACCTTATCTCTTCCAAGGCCCCAAATTAAGCAGTTGGGAACCTTAGTTTCTCTGCCTGACTACTGATCTGCCAAGTTTAAACAGTTTGGACAGATTTCTTTCTCTATTCTATAACATAAATTGAAAACATGGCATGACCCAGATTAGACTGTTGGGTCATCCAAAAAAATTTACTAGGCCTGAAGGTATGTACACACCTTGTCTTATTTTGCAAATATGGATCCTTTGTAGCAGCAAAGTGGAGCATATTTGGCACTTGAATTTTGCCAATCATGAGATATGAAACCTATTGGTATAGGTAACCAACAGATAGGCATACCTGTTTTCCGTGCTTGCCATTAATGACGCTGGTTCAACAAATATACTGGTTCTACTTCTTCCTCTGCTTCCTTGAAGACCGCTTTTAATCTTGGGAGTGATGGGCAATTTTCCGTGCCATGTTCCTCAGTGCATATAACACAGGTTTGTACCATATCTAGTGGGCATTCTTTATAACCGTGTTTCTTTCTAGATTGAGGGCAGAAAATAACCAGGTTCTGCTCTGCTTCAACCTGCTTTTGCTTGGCTTGCATGATATCTAGCTATGTTGTCAGGGTCCCCAGGATATCCGTCTTGAAATCCTCCAACAGATCACAAATTTCAGCATGGGTAACGCTTCCTCCTGAGACTTTGTTGTCCCTAGTGATCACATGACGTCCGGCTGGTTTCAGTCTTATACTGCCCCTCAAGCATCTGATGCACAAATCAATAATATTGTCATAGTCTTCTTGACAAATATCACCTTTACCTATTGTATTTAGTGTTTCTATCCATTGGCCTTTCATACCTTTGATCATCATGGTTTTTAGAACATTATCAGGTGGATTTGCGTAAGGAGATATTTGGAGATTATATTGGAAACGCTCCACATATTCTTCCAGAGTCTCGCTAGGCTTCACTACCATTTGGAATATCTCATCTTTTAGTTAGGTATATATGCAATAATCTTGATATTTTTTTTAAGGAAGGATGTTTTCATTTGGTCGCAATCATTGATGGTACCTCCACCAAGTCCCATAAACCAACGCAGGGCTGCTACCTTTAAAATGGAGGGAAATAGTTTTAGTTTCTGGGGGTCGGTAGTGTAATCAGAACCCCTACATAGGACATTGAATTCAAACAAGAATGCATCCAGATATTCTAAAGTGATCCCATGAAAGGTGGGAATGTTTTGTAATGGGATAACTTTCATGGGGGCATTGATAGCTGTGTCAACAATAGGATATTATAGCGTAGAGGTTTGGGGTGGTCACGGATTATTGGCCATTTGGTCAAAAATATGCCAGTATCCTTCTGGGACCTCCGGTGTTGGAGAGTTGTTCCTAAGATGTCCATAAGAGGCAGGGATGATTCTAAAAACACTACCTTGATTTGGGACACTGGGTGTCGTCTGCTCAATCACTACCTCAGGAGATCCTGGTTCTCCTGATTTAATCTCATATTTACCTATTTCTCCTTCTCCTTCACTGAGGCTGCAAGAATTCCCTTCTTGTGAGGGATGTGATTGTGAATTTTCAATATCTTGAAAACTCTGTTTAGTCCCTTTAGTTTTACTGTGAACCCCAGTGTAAGCTACAGATGGTGATCCTGTGGCTTAAAGGGAGACAATAGGGTGTCTAGAAGCAACGGTTTGGGTTCCTACTCATGGCTGAGACTCAACTTTCCTGATGATTTTGTCGATAAAGGTTGATCGTCCGAGGGTCACCGGTCCCTTAGATTTTTTAGGTTTGGGATGTGGGATTATATTGTTTTCTAGTCTTTTCTTCTTAGTCATTCATGCAAAAATACAAATGTTTAATTCTAACTTAAATTCCTAGCAATTTTGCTGGAAATCAGGTGGGGGAGCAAGAATTTTACTTTCTCCTTACACAGGTTCTTACCTCTCATTTCTAATACCTAGTTCTTCCTCAGCAAACAAACATCAAACACCAACTTCAACTTCTATGCAATTGTGCTAAAAAGAAGGCGGAGGCGCAAGCACTTTACTTGCTCGTTACATAGGTTCTTACATCTCATTTTCAATACCCAATTCTTCCCAATAGAAAATACCAAACATGCATCACTCTTTGTAAAATGGCAACACTCTCCCCAATAATGGCGCCAAAACTTTGGGTGCTAATAAGTGTCTATTAAAACACCTAATTTTCTCAAATTAGTTATCAACCCAGGCAAGTCCTTTTATTCCAAGAGTGTACACAATGTGTGCAAGCTATAAATCCAAAGAGTAATGCTTTTTAAAATGAACTATAAAACTTGGTACAAGAGTAAACGGATGCATTTATAAAACTCAAGCTACAAATGTTAACGGAAATATTACATCTAAGCATCAAGACTTAATCTCCAACTGAAATCATAATAAAATCTTAAGCAAGCAATTCAATTGAAATAGCATCAATCGAGAGCATAGTAGCATTAACCAATCTCTTTTAGCTGATTCTATCTGAATGACACTTTATCTCAATTAAGCAATCTGAATGGAAATGATGTCAATCGAGAGTTTAGTAGCATTAACCAATCTCTTACAGCTGATTCTATACTAACCACACTCTTATCGTAATCAACGAAAATCAATGTCTTAACTGATAATTAATTCAACCTACAGTGAGCATAAATGAAATCAAATGACAAATTTGTGAAGTACATGAGATCATAATAAAGGAAAGTAAACTAACTGCAATGTAAACTCATGGGAAATCATAAAATATCAAACAGGGTAAACTAGCAGAAAATGGAAAAACATCAAACCAATTAAACTCATGTGAATTAGAAAGATATAACATAGATAATAGCAATTTGATCCACCAGGGGTCAGGCCCTAGTCACCAACGAATACTATTGAGATACTTCAGAGAATATGAATGAATAAAAACGTAGATTATGTGTTAACCATTGAATTCAATCCTCATTACAATATGGTCATGTTCTCCAAAAGCACACTTTTGTAATTTAAAATTACAATTTGAAATAAACAGCGATCGGTCCCCCTTCTTCCTACAGTTTTTCACTTTTAGAGTCGAAAGGTAAAAGATAAATGTGATCCCTCATGATTGGAAGATCCTGAGGTATTCACAACTAAATTCTATCTTCTGACATTCTTCTTGTTTAGCATTGATCCTCCTTATTCGTTCTCCGGCTTGATCGCACCTGACGTGCCTCATTCCCCTTTGTTGGTTTATGTTGTTCTGTCTCTAGGGAACAACATCTATTCCTTTCATTGTTTTTTTGCATAAAAAGGAATAATAGTTAGTTATAATGGCTAAATCTTAATCGAGAGTAGTTCATTCATATCCTATCACAATCCATTAATATGTTAGCATATCAGGGTACAAAAGAGATAAGAAAAGAGGAAAAAGGCATTGTAATTGAGAGTAAATACATACCCATTGCATAGCTCAACAGATATATGGAGTAGTGTTTTGTCATGCTATACCACACTTCTTACAAAACTCTTCAAATTCCTTTTGGAAAAAGTCTCGACCGTTATCAATCCTCAACACCTTTATCTTCTTCTCTATTTGGTTTTCCACCAAATCCTTATATTCTTCAAACCTGTCAAAGATTTCATATTTCTTCTTGAGGAAATATATCTATGTATTCGTTGAGAAGTCATCTATAAATGATACATAGTAGAGATACTTACCCAGTGATGGAATTGACATAGGTCCAACACTGTGCACAAGCTCTAATATTCGTTTTGCCCTCTTACCACTAGAGGGGAAACTCACTTGATTCTGCTTCCCATATACATACTTTTCACGGAAATCAAAATCTACAGAGAAATTAGACAAAACTTCTACGATACCATTACCATGAAGTATTTGAAGGCCCTTCTCTCTAATATGTCCAAGCCTTTGATGCCATAGCATGGTCTTTTCTCCAGAGACCACTATATTTTCATCTCCACTTTTAGGAACCACAAAATTGTTGCACCCACCAATAACATTGCTATGCTAAAGGTTGTACATAGTTCAAATCTGAAATCCCTGCATCAATACCAGTGCTCCCCGAACCATCTTGTAAGTATCTTTATTGAACACTTCTTTTACATCTGCATCATCCAACTTGCTCAAAAAAATTAGATTTATGGCCAATGCAAGAATATGGGTAGCATCGGGAAGTGTTCTAATCCTTCCACCTTGCAACTTCAACTTGAATTTTCCATGACCAATGATTCTAGCCTTTCTGTCATCCCCTAAGAAGACATCACCCCCATCACATTTCTCATACTCACAGAACCAATCTCTATGTGAAAGGATGCACCTGAGTCAATCAACCATGCCTCATGATCTGCATGTGTACTTGAAGAAGAAGCCAAGTACACATCCCCACCTTCATCTGAGGTGGTTTTCACCTTTGTATAAGGAGAATCATCAAATCCCTTTTCCTTCTCAGGAGTTTTAGATTTATAGTCCCTTTTGAAGTTCCCTTCATTTCCTCATTTCTAGGACACCTTTACACGTTTTCCTAGAGATTTAGATCTCCCACTCGAGGAATTATTTTTCTTTTTGTTTTGGGACCGTCCTCATATAGAAAAGGAATTACCATTCTGGCACTCCATATTTTTCTGTCTCATCTCCTTTGATAGTAAGGATGAGGATATTTCATCAAACTACAAGGCAGTTGTATTACTACCTATTGCAACAACCTGAATATCCCATGAATCTAGTAGAGAACACAAAAAATTGATGCAATTATCTTCATATGAAATTTTAATATCAACAATAATAATTGGCTTACCATATTATTAAAGGCATTTAGATGATTTGTCACTGAGTCTCCATATTTCATCCTTAGGTTATACAAATTTGTTTGTAGGAAAAATTTCTTCACGAGAGACTTAGATTGGTACAAAGTCCCTAACTTGTCCCACAAAGCCTTCGCCGAAGCTTCCCTGATACATTTATCAATATTGAATATGAGATACATAATTATATTTTTCTCTTTTCCTTCTAATCTAACTTCGCTCAATCTTCAACTGACATTGTTGTTGGTTTAATACTCAGATCTACCATGATCCATTGATCTTTATTCACTAGAAAATCCTTCATATTGAGTTTCCAGAACTCAAAACTCTGACCATTAAATTTTGCGATCTCTATATTTCCACTCCTCACCATCTTCTTTCACCACAAGAATCGATCCTGTATATCCCCCACTGAACAGTGTCTACCACAGGCCCGAACAAAACCCCTCAGCAAAAAAGGTGTCTCATTGAAGCCAAAACAAATATGATACCAAATATAGGTTTTAACCCTGTACAAAAATTACCTACATACGAATTCTAAAAATAGAAAATAAAAAATGGCTAGGGTGTAAAACATAAAGAAAATACACACAAAATTTTCTCCTAGATCCCAAAACCGAGACTACCAGATTGATTTTTCGTTATATTCATGTCAATTTTACAATGCATATATGTACATGACATAGCATCCATAAACCCCAACCCATTAACCCTGGATTAGAACATAACAGTAGTTCCCTTGACCAGATCTACAAAATAACATGGATAGAAAACCATCATGTCTAAAACCATGTGCGAAATCCATGCAAAAAACCATATGTAGGTCTACCCACCTAATATATGGTCCCAAAAAAAATTTCTTGGGGTGTTGCCCTAGACCCCATGCAAGGGGGCTACTGCCCCCTTGTGACCACCCCCCACACATGGGGTAGTCGTGTAAAGAATATAACACACACCCAACATACCATACACTTCCCATCATTGATGAAACCATGCATGGAATGAGGGAAAAGTCCAATTCGAATTGAGAGGCCAAAGCCTCACCCACAACTCCTCCTGAGGGCTTCTTCTTTGACTTCTTGAGTGGACAAGTTGTAGCAAACTGGCCCAGATCATGATAATGAAAGCACTTAATTTTCGTCATGTCTTTCTTGTTACCTCCATGGAAATAATCTAATTTGGAATGGAAGGCTTTCCCTTTCCCCTTCTTTACCTTAATCTCTAAGGCACAGTTCTCTTCATCATCAACCTTTGATGAGGAGCGATCCCTAGTGTTCCTCTCGATCTCCATCTGCATCAAATCCGATCATAATCATTTTGAATCTCACAACTTGTCTCGACCATTGACAAAGTCTTGATAACTATTCCAACTCTTTGGCATTCCCATAAGAGCAAGACTCACCATATCATCCTTGGCAACCGTGACTCCAACACTTCCAAGCTCATCATGACATTGAGTGAACTTGGTCAACTATTTTGTAATAGTCTCGCCTTTCTCCATTTTGATTTCTCAAATTTTTTCCTTCAGTTCCAATTTACTTTGGTCATTGTTGTTCTAGCAAAAATCCTTCAATTATTTCTATATAGTACATGGAGTTTCCTTTCCATGGAGACTTGAGACAATGTGGTCTCAAACTCCCTCAAGGATTATCCTCCTCGCCTTCACCACACACTTATTCCATTCAACCAGATTCTGTGCATTTGATGTTGTTGCCTTAGGAATGCCTTGATCAATGAATTCATTCAAGCCATTATCCTCTAGCACAACCTCCATTATGTCGCTCTAGGCTATATAATTTAAGTTTCCTTCCAAGGCATAGTCGAGCCGCAAGCCTTAAGATGCCATTTGTGAATCCTAAAGTATTTATTGCAAAATTCAAATTTCAACTGTAACCCAAAACTCAAAACTTTGAAATCTCCTCTAGTATATTGCCTTCAGCTCCGATACCATGTAGAATTTCCTGTAGATTCACAGGCTCATGAAATTTACTAAAGCATAGGATAAGACTCTACTTCTACATTTATCGAGCTAAAGCCAATAGATCGATGCAAACAATATGAACAAGAATAAGAAAAATCAATGGCACATAACACAATAAGCTTTCCTGGGGAAAGCCACTACTCAAAATATCACCTATTTGCATTGAATTAATGAAAAATATGAGTTAATATACAAATCTTGTTCTCACTAGATCAATTCCTCACAAGTATGATAAACTTTTTGCCTCACAAGCCTGCTCTAAGCCAACACACAACCAATTTCCACTTCCTGGCAAGCCCCTATTTCCTTGTGCAATTCCTGGGATGAATAGCCTATATTTAAAGTGAATTCATGCTTCGAAAGTTGTGCAATCCTAATTAGGTCCTCTCTCTGATTGCATGCATGATATTTACAACTCAGTAAATCATACAAATGATAGTACATTGTCTCTGTACTCTAGTCTCAACTGGGTCTTTATCAGAACTAACATGCATGTGTTTTTGATGAGTGAATCTTCAGTTATATGAAGTAGCACCTGTGGATACGCTAGTGCACTAACTGCCTTCTAATCCTCTACTACTTCAACAAATAGTTAGAACTATTTTAACTGAGTATAACTCAATAAACTGAGTTATCTAATTACAACTCAATCTAAACTCATACTAGACCCCTAAAATTTAGGGATAACATATACATGACTTCCAACTCAAAATTATTAAGCTAATTAAGTTAACTAAAGTTAATTAAATATTTACAAGTTTCTATGAGAATAGAATTCGATTTTAGTTCATAGTTTAATTTAGTTCATAGTTTAATTCAAGGAAAAATTAAACTAGAATTTCTTGTTGCCATTTCTCAACAGGTCCTTCTACTGAAAGGGAATAGAAAAGTGGGCCCTTTAAAGACAAGTAATAGTACTGATCTAGAAAATACACATGAGCATATACATATGAATGACTATTTAATCAACCAATGAAATAGTTCACAAGGAAGCAACGATTGTTAAAGGAAATACAACACACCTTCATCAAGATAAGTACTCAATACACCAAAATATTTCAATTTCCTTAGTACATATGAAAACAAAATACATTGCAAACATTCAAAGAATACTCTTACAATATTCATGACATATGCATGAAAGCGTGTTCACTCAATGAGCTTCTGAATTAAGTAAAAGTTCAGAGACACATCAAGATGATGAACACCACTTGCTCGAATAGTAGAGCATTAGAGCAGTCATTCGCTCCTCCAAAACAATGATCTTCCTCTCCAATTCCTAGTAGGAGGAGCCAAGGCAAAAATTTCCTTTGCATGAATAATGAGGGTGTATATATAGCAAGTGGGGTGATCATTAACCTCCCTTCTGACTCTTTGACTACCCTCATCATTATTCAAATCCTCTATGACCTTTTGACTTCCTACATGATTTTTCATATTACATGGATGGCTCTTGGACTTCCACTTTACATTACATTTCTCCCATACAAAAATTACATAATCCACAATATGAAATGACATGACATGACACTACTGACATGGAATTTGTGATGACATGGAAATGCCAAGTCACCCTTTGTTGCTAGTTTCTTTGTCTTCTTGAAATAAGGTGCATGTTCTTCTTCTTCCTCCTCCTCATGACTTGAAGATAAGGAGTATTCAATGTGATAGTTATCTTTTTTCTTCTGTTCTAATATTTTGTTCCTTCATATTCTTAATTGATGATCATCTGGTTTCTTCATCTCCATAAGTGTCTTCTATCATGGTCCCTGTTGGTACCATCCCATGACCTCCTTTTTCCTCCTAAAACATATCATTTGCCTACTTCTTTCCATCATATATCTCTTAGATCCCTTGAAAATTGATTAGTTAATAGTCCTATAGTTATTAAAATGCATTAAAATTGATTTAGGAGTTTAATGTTAACGAATTAGGAATGTTTGGTAAAATGGCTACAAGAAGTTCCAACATCCTATAATTGGTTCATTGTTTAACATGTGGCATGACAGCTAGGCTAGAGCGAAGGATAGGGATGAAAAGTAGAATGTCCAAGCATGGATGAATACCTATCCTACAGCAGAATCGACCCTCCTACATGCGCGGTCAACGAAGGTCAAAGTATAGCATGTTGGCGACAAAGGCAGCAACAACAAAGCATTCTAAATTGATTTAGTTTTGTTCCTTTTTGAAATCACTTTAGGATAGAAACATTTTAAAAATCACGACATGATAAAAGCAGCAACAACCACATCATGAATGTACATTCGTTTTCGAAATGTAAGCATTGTAAAAACATATGTAAACACAGTTATGAGTAGTCAGTAGTTGGTTATCGTTGTATCATTTGAAAACAGAGTTTGAACTTAATATCAAAGACATAGTTGCAGTCACGATCTTTTCCTTGTTGCTTTGATTTGATAATCGGTTGATCACAGTCCAGTATACCTCTGGAACGCAGACAGGCCCTGCGTTAACTTGGTATACTGTCATTTCCTTTTCATTCGCAACTTAGGGTATTAAATGATATGCACAGTAATTAGAATTGGTTGTTTATTTCAATAGAATGCGTATGGTTTATGTTTATGATAGTTCTTGAACAGTTCATCACTGAGATCATGAATCATATCCTGTAAGGGATTCGATCCTTTGTTGTCTTTTAAAGCAATGTCATGAACTCTGTTATCATTTCAAAGTATGCTTATGATTTCTATATGTTTTTATCTTGCATGAATATTAGTGAATGCTGAGTATTTGCTGAACAAGGGTTTTATGCATAATGTCTCTGTAAGGAGATTGAAATCTTAGTTTGTAGTGATATACAGTGTTTTAATTTGGTAAATGAATTGAATGACAGTGTTGTAATTAGGTAGATTAACTGAGTGACCTAAGTTTTTGGGTGATAGGTAACATACCTCAATCTTCTGTAAAGAAGTCCTGTGACCTACCATCATAACCACTTAGCTAATAATCCTTTATGTCTATATACTTTAGACACATGCCTCAAAGTCTACGCATCATGTTCATTTATGCCTAGATTTAGAGACAGTCAGGGTAGATTCATAAAAACCCCCCACCATTCAAAAACTAACCCATCATCATCAGGAGCAGACTCTTTAGGGAATTCAACACCAGCTAAGGAAGTCATCATACAAGCATTAGAGGATAAACAAAAGTCAGGACAAAGACTTACTCTCATCGAAAGGCAAACTTTATTAACACATAAATCGCAGAAGAAGTACTTTCCTAGGTCTTCCACACAAGGAGAAAGTAGCACAGTGACCGAAAAATCTTTCTTTAATCTCCTCTTTAAAACAAGTGACACTGACACAGAGAAACCTATTAGAATGGCTGAGGAAGGAGATGGATCAGTACCAAATCAAGGACATAGAGACGAAGAAGAGTCAACTTTTAAGTTTCCTATACATGAACCACAAGAAGATGATGAGATCAAAATGAAGAACATACCTCCATCCGTGCTACCAAACTTTTATGGTATGGCTTCAGAAGATCCAGACTCATTCTTGTTCGAGTTTGACATTGTATGTCGAACATATGGCTATACAGATGATGCCCATAGGCTTAGACTCTTCCCAGCGACATTAAAGGCATCAACGTTAAGATGGTTCATGAGGCTTGGTGAGCATGCTATAGTTGATTGGGATGGCATGAGAAGAATATTTCTAAGGAAATATCAACCTTACAGTAGATCCAAAGATTCTAAAGATGATATCTTTAGAATGAGCCAACAAGAGGATGAAACCTTAGAGGAATACTTAGAACGGTTTGTCTACAACTTACAAAAATCCAAACACCGAACTATGCCTCTTGATTTGATCCGCACAATATTCTTGAAAGGCATCCGAGAGGAATACATGGATGATCTTAACTTGATGGGCAAAGTTGACATTTTGGCTTTACCCTTTGAAGAAATCGCTGACTTATGTGAAAAGTATTCAAGGAGCAAAGCTAAAATGGGAAAAAGAACCATGTCATCCAAAGTCACAAAATCTGCCTCAGCAAGTGTCACAAGGGCTGAAATAGGGAATCTGTTAGAAGAGTTTAAAACAGATCTGTTAAGCACCCTAGGGAACCAAATTGACACTCTAAAAGCTAAAAAGAAACAAGAAGCTGAAGATCAGAT